>SSNQ01034407.1:515055-532304 GCA_006942095.1 Nothobranchius kuhntae | reverse complement strand
CTTAGGTCCGTATCTATACATTTGACTGAGTAACAGCAAATCTTTGCCAGTGTTGATTATCATTGGCAGCCATTTGTTTGGATTGGTTTATAACGAGGTCCCCAATCCTGGTCCTGGAGGGCCGGTGTCCTGCATGTTTTAGTTTGAACTCTGTTTCAGCACACCTGATTTCAATCAGCAGCTAATTAACAGGCTTCTGCAGAGCCTGATGAGCTGCTGCACAAGTGTTTCAACCACTGAATCAAGTCTGTTGGAGCAGAAAAACCACAAAACCTGCTGGACACCGGCCCTCCAGGACCAGGATTGGGGACCCCTGGTTTATAATGTTAATAGCTGCAGAAGTACATCAGATGCTTCCTGTTATTATTTTCATTAAAATCCATTCATCAGTTCATGAGGTCTTGTGCAAACACACACACACACACACACACACTTACAGAGGCATAAACACTACCACCATGCTTGGTCTTTCAGTCAGGACAAAACATGATGTATTACACTGAGTCATCGTTTCACGACCACTTAACCAACGTCAACAAGCACCATGTGAAGTCCACTCCTACTGCTCCCAGATAAGCAGGAGATGCTGCTAATCAGCTGCATTGATTAGGTGGAGATCATCAAGTGTAAACACCTTTCCAAAAATAAGTGTTAAATATTCACACACACACACACACACATACTATAATAATTACTGTGAAGAAAAATATCCTTAGGGTTGAATCCCAGTGCATCATGGGAACCCAGCATAAAAATGCCATGTTGACACAGAGTGTAACTCAGTTATAATTAGTTGACATACAGGAGAAACTCTAAAATTGAGAAAATGGTGCAAAAGTCCATTTAGTTCAGTAATTCAATTTAGACTGAGAGACCATCTAAAGCAGGGTTTCTCAATGGGGGCTGTAGCCCCCCCCCCCAGTGGGCGTTCAGACTATATAAGGGGGCGGTGAAAGTTTTTTGCCACTGAGGGGGGCAATGAGATGCTAATGGTGGGTGCTAGCGGTACAGGACATTCATAACAGACAATGGCTCAGAATAAAAATAAGTGTTGACAGAACAATGTGGACTACCTTCGGTATGGATGTAGTCCTTCACCCACGAATCCACAACTCCCCATGTGCCTGCTTTGTGAACAAGTCTTTGAAACGAAGCAATGAAACCCTCCCGGCTTAAGGAGCACTTGTCCAAAATGCATCCAGACAAAGCTTCAAAGGAGCTGAACTGTTTTCAGGTAATTAAAGAGAGACACTCTAAGAGAGGTAGCATTAGCAGTTTGCTCGAAGCTCGAATTTACTGGACCGAGGATTATAGCTTCCTACAATATCTCATTGCTAATAGCTAAAAACATTTTTTATGATACTTTTTTTAATGACATTTTGTTTTAAACAGTTTCAAACTCAAGGCTGAATTTTTTAAATTTTTTTAATTATGATTTTTGTATAAAAAACTTTCCGTTTCTCTTTCATTGGTGGGCAGTGAGGGATTTCAGCATGACTTGGGGGGGTGGGGGTTGGGGGGGCGTTTAGCTGAAAATGGCTCAGGAACCCTTTGCAGGTGTTCAGGATTCATTAGCTGATTAGAGTGTGACACTTACAGTTAGAATATTGAACCTTTTCACAATATTCTAACAGTCTGAGACTTTGAATGTGGGGTTTTCATCAGCTGTAAGCATTAATCATATTTATAACAAATAAAGGCTGGAATATCTGGATTTGGATGTAATGAGTCTGTTCCACCTTGAATTGAATTACTGACAGAAATGAAGCGTTGCACAATATTCTAACATTTTACCTATGACGTAACATATCAAATTGTTTTTTCATCCACAGTCAGTTATTTTCCCTAATCATTAATCATCCTCATTTGAGGACATATGCTTCCCTGTACTATAATAATATTTTTACTAACAGACTGGTCCTCATTTGAGGAGGCTATAGCATTTTAGCACTTTATTTTCTCTCTAAGTGTTTTTCTCCCCAGAAGAAGCTACAACGATGTTCTGCTGAGCTGTGGTGGCCTCATGGAGGGGGCCATCGTCTAGCACACTGCTGCTAACCACTAAAACGTTCTCCCTCTCCTGATAATAACTTTTGGTTTCCTTGACGTTGGACGTGCTACTACTAGTTTATCCGTTTAATTATAGATCCACTAGGACAAATACAATAAAGTTTATCTTTCACCAAATAGAATATTTACTAACAAATCACAATATAACTATAGACACATTACTTTGTGTGTGTGTGTGTGTGTGTGTGTGTGTGTGTGTGTGTGTGTGTGTGTGTGTGTGTGTGCGTGCGTGCGTGCGTGCGTGCGTGAGTGAGTGAGTGAGTGAGTGAGTGCGTGCGTGCGTGTGTCTGCTCTGTCTTCTCCATCCCCAGTGAGTCGTGGAGGATGGCTGCTTATACTGAGCCAGGATTCTCTGGAGGTTTCTTCCTGTTAAAAGGGAGTTTTCCTCTCCACTGTCGCTATATGCTTGCTTGGTATGAGGATTACTTGATGCAATTTGCTGGGTTCCTTATATAGGAAACATTATTTCTGATTGGCTTAATGAACTGACCTGAATTGGAATTTTTATTATGTGAAGTGCCTTGAGACGACTCTTGTCGTGATGTGGCGCTTTATAAATAATCTTGAATTGAATTGAATTTGTAAACTCTTTTATATACAAGTTCTGAACTACGTATAAGTCATCCAAAAACAATGTTTGTTCTGGAGGTTCTTCTAGTCCCAGTTAGCTGTGAGAACTAAAAATGCCCAATTGAACAAAAACTCAGACCCCAAGCAGTTCGCTTAAAAACCTGTCGATTTAAAAAAGCATTTAAACTGATAGCAGTACATGCCAGTTACCTCCTAGGGGCCTGTTTAGTCTTAAGTCTGTTTTTGGAGGAACAAAAGTTCCTCCCTCTATTCTATTCTATTCTATTCTGTTCTATTCTATTCTATTCTGTTCTGTTCTGTTCTGTTCTGTTCTATTCTATCAACAGTAAGATGTGTCAGAACGGTCAGCAGCTGAATGTCAAGTCTAGAACAATCATTTACTGTTTTTTCGGAGAGCGGTCAAAGTCTGGCATTAGAGGAGCTACGATCAGCTGTTAGCTGTGTTTAGACATCAGGCCTCTAGGGGAGCGAAAGCAGATGAAATTGTTCCATAAAACCCCGGGGAGTTTCTTTCTTTTATTTAGAAGGTTATTTCATCTCAGTGAGCATAACGACTCCTCTCGTGGTTTTCCAGGTCTGCCTCTGTTCTGGACATCAGCCAGCAGGAGAGGCTTCCAGCTGGCTGATGTCGTCAGGCTCCTCAGCCGGAGGACAGCCCAGCTGAGCAGTCTGGGCTCCCGGAAGGGCAGCCTTGCCCCAGGCTTTGATGCAGATTTGGTCATATGGGACCCAGAGAGAGAGTTCCAGGTTAGATGTCCAAACATTTGGCATCATCAAAGCTTCGATCTGCCGTTTCACTCATTCTTGTTTCTTTGCAGATTGAAGAGGCAAACGTTCACCATAAAAACAAGGTCAGTGGAATAACAAGGAAACATCTAAGAAACAAGTCGCGTGATTTCTGATGGACTGACAGACCGTGTATGTGTGTGTGTGTGTGTGTGTGTGTGTGTGTGTGTGTGTGTGTAGCTGACCCCGTACCTCGGCTTCAAACTGCAAGGGTTGGTGTGTGCAACCATCCTGAGGGGACGGCTGGTGTTCAGAAATGGCAGCTTCTGCCCCCAACCTCTGGGCAAACATCTCCTCGTCCCTCTGAGGGACGAGTCCGACACAGCTGTGAAGGGCAACAAGCTGTAACAACAGAAGCAAATTTAAAAAAGTTCTGATTTGCCCGACACAAAAACTGTTTTATGTTTGGTTTTTAACATTTAAAGAGCAAGTCACCCCCAAATTAACTTTTTTTTTTTGCTGATAAACTAAATAAACGAGTGTCTAATTGTGCTGCAGACACGTGTCGTCAATAATTTGGTACTTCAGTGCATCTTAGTTAAAATTTTAATATTCTGCCTAAAACTGGCAGTGTTGTGCCGTTGTCAGGTAAAAACTCTGCACTGTATTTGAAAATCTGCCACCGTTATTGGCTAAGAGGTATGCTATGATGTAAACTGGTACATTATGATGTCACAATGCCGTTGTGAGCCTGTGTGTGTGTGTGTGTGTGTGTGTATTTGTTAGCGGCTCCGCCTTCTCGGTCTGCCAGGCAACAGCATTTGTTGCATTTTTCAAACATGAAGAGGGAGTGAATAAGTTTCTTGTAGGGGGTGACTTGCTCTTTAACTAGCTTTCATAACAAGTTCAGGATTTCACCAAATCTTTGAGCATTCAGAGTTTGTGTCTCAGCTTAGGCTCAATATCTGTAAAACGGACCGAAATGTGACCATTCTCGTGTTTGCTGAGATTAGATGTGGTGTCTCTCTGACTGACTTGAGTTATTCTTCATCAGCGACAGAGAGGTGAATGAATGACCAGTTTAACCAGCAGCGAGTAAATAATTAACATCTGAGAACATGTTTGGTGACTTCCTTATCTAATAAAATGGGAAAGTACAAGTTGTCTGAGCTCACTGTGCACACATCAACAAGTGTTGACAGAAGGTGAACCAGATAAAAGCAAATATAGGACCTGACTGGTCAGACAGAGGGGTGTGCGTGGCTGGGGCATTTCTTCCCCTCTGTCCACATCTCTGTCCTTCTTTGCTCGTCTCTCTGTGAACGAGCATGTCCTCTCTCACCATACCACCGCCGCCATGCCTCCAGAAGCGTCTGCTTGTACCGCACCGCTACATGTTTGGACCGGGACCTTCCAATGTTCCTCCACGCATTTTGGAGGCTGGAGCCAAACCTGTGATTGGACACATGCATCCAGAGATATTTGAGGTAAATCAGCAGGATTAACGCAGATTATCAATAGTCGTGGTAAAAATGTGACTTTACTTTGTAAAGGTTTGACTTGTTAAGACAAAAAAAGAAAATAAATCTTAAGTTTTACCATAACTGTCAGTGATCGTTAAACTTCTGTTTTTGGCCTTTCTTCATTCTTAGTCCAGTTATTTTTTCATGATTTTTTTTATACACTAAACCCGCCTTGCCTGCTGCTGGTGGTGGTGGTCAGAGGGAGCGGTGGCGCCAGTGCTCGGCAACCTCGCCTCCATTAACGCACCCCAGGGCAGCTGTGGCTATATTGTAGCTCATCACCACCAGTGTATGAATGTGTGGATGGGTGGATGATTGATTGTGTGGTAAAGCGCTTTGGGGGCTTGCAGAACCCTACAAGGCACTGTACCAACGCAGGCCATTTCACATGATTTGGATGGCTTTTTAAATGTTTTCTTTCATTTAACTACATTCTTTCGTTTTTACTCTCCTTTTTTGTTCCTATAGAGACGGTAAATGCAGCTGTGTTTTAATCTGTCTTTTAAATCACACTAGCAGCTAAAGGTAGCCTCATGTCTTACATCACAGATCATGAATGACATCAAAAGTGGAATTCGATACCTGTTCCAGACCCAGAACAAGGTGTCGTTAGCTGTCAGTGGTACCGGCCACACTGCGATGGAGTGTGCCATCTTCAACACGGTGGAGCCCGGCGACAGCGTGCTGGTGGCGGTGAATGGGATCTGGGGAGAGCGAGCAGCAGACATGGCAGAGAGGATTGGTAAGGCTGCAGATGGAACATATAGACCAGCATCAGCAGTGAGAGCTGTGCTCTTGGGCAACGTTGCCTGCTGGTGGTGGTCAGAGGGAATGGTGGCACCAGCGCTCAGCAGCCTCGCCTCTATCAGTGCGCCCGAGGGCAGCTGTGGCTACATCAGGGTGTGAATGTGTGTGTGAATGGATGAATCACTGATTGTATTGTAAGGCACCTTGGGGGGTCCTACGTGCTGTTTCAAATACAGACTGTTTATAGCGATGTGACTTTCATTCAACTTATCCTGACTGGAGTCACAGTTCAAATGATTTTTGGACTCCGTTTGATGAAATCACAAAAGAGTCCGTTTGGACTTCAACACAATAACTCATGACTCCACTTGGACTTGAGGCCTTTGACTTAGGCCTAGTCCACACGTAGCCGGGTTTTTTAAAAACGAATATCTGCCCCTCCAAAAACTTGCATCCACACCACCTCGTTTAAAAAAAAACTCTGTCCACACGTACCCGGATAAATACGTTGTTAAGGACATGCCAGACCTGTAGGGGGCAGTACTTCCCCCGTTCTTAACCTCGTCCTTCGTCTGTGGTCTTCCGCAAGGAGCAGTAATTCCGCTTGCAAAAACAAACAAGCAAAAAGCGCTTGGACAATTGATAAAGCGAGCGCAGCTCTGAGGGCATCCATGCTGTCGGCTAGTGTAAACACAGGTCGCACACGTGATGTCAGCATTTTTTTGTCGCGGAAAGTGACGTTGCGGACCTTAAAACTCCGGTTTTGTCCGTCCACACGCAGACACCCAAAACGGAGAAAACGCAGATCTTCACTTTGGCCGGAGTTTTTAAAAAGATCCGTTTTCGTGTGAAAAACCTCAGTTTTCGTGTGGATGACAGGCCAAAACGTAGAAAAATATCTACGTTTTGGCAGATCCCCGGCTACGTGTGGACAGGGCCCGGGCCGTATCTCAGTATGGTGACATGTTGTTCCACTTTACGTGTGTTTACTTAGTTTCCTTAATCTCACAAATTTAGATAGTTTCTTGCATTTTGATTGGTTGTCAAAAGTCAGCGCTGCAGAAGAAGCTTAAATTGGCTAAAGTCCAGGTTCATTGTGATTTCCATAAGTAGGCCTACGAGGTCGATGCTGCCTTTTTAGCTACAGCCAATCAGAGAAACTTGGATGAATTAAACAGCCACACATAAACGTCATGTTTCTGTAAAATAAGCCAATCAAAAGTGAAACTCAAGACAAACGTTTTCTACAAAAACATGGATTTACTAAATAAAATCCTCCCCAGGTTCTGAAGGGCACATGCACAGTGTCTGCTCATGGTGGCAGTAGTCCTGCATAACATTTATTTTACCCTACGTGCATTTTTTTAAGATGACGTAAGTTTGATGAATCTGAAATCTACAGCCACAAAAAGCATTTTGTTTTAGTAATGCAACGTTAGCACTTCTTTATTTCTGACCAGGTTCAGCTGCATTTACTGCTTGTTCTGTCAAATAAACATAAGTCACCGCTTCTGTAAACGCCATCCATTTTCAACCATTTCTCCGGGGGTTGAGGGGACAACAGCCTCAGCAGAGAAGCCCAGATTTCCCTCCCCAGGTCAGCTCCTCTGGGGGAATCCCAAGGTGTTGCCTGGCCAACTGAGAGACACAGTCCCTCCAGCGTGTCCTGGGTCTTCCTTTAGGTCTCCTCCCAGTTGGATATGCCTGGAAAACCTCATCAGGGAGGCATCCAGGAGGCATCCTGACCAGATGCCCGAGCCACCTTAACTGGCTCCTCTCGACGTGGAGGAGAAGCGGGTCTACTCCGAGTGCCTCCTGGATGACCGAGCTTCTCACCCTATCTCTAAGGGAGAGCCCGGACACCCTGTGGAGAAAACACATTTTGAGAGCTTTTCCTTCTGGCTCAGCTCTCTGTTCACTACAACAGATCAGTGCAACGCCTGCAGTACTGCAGATGCAGCACCAATCCGCCGGTCGATCTCGCGCTCCATCTTTCCCTCACTCGTGAACAAGACCAGGAGAAACTCCTCCACTTGGAGCAGGACCTCCTCCCTGACCCAGAGAAGGCATTCTATCCTTTTCTGACTCAAGCTTCTATAAACTGTTCATCATTTTGTATTTGAAATAACTTTTTTGGCTAACTGACTTGTTTAGAACAAAGACTTGGTCTGAACTTTGGTCAGCCTCAGTTTGGAGTAATGCAGATTAGACCGGACTGAACATACAAACTAACAGTTGGATACAGCAAGGTATACACAAGGATTGCTTCAGTTTTCACACACAGGACAGCTGTTTTGTAAACATTTACACCAGAGCGATCGCCACAGTACTGATTTTCTGGCGGAACATGCTAAAAACTCTGAGCGGAACCGCTCTTCACGGGACCAGACACGCTGCAGCTCTAACTCAACGTGAAAACTGTTGTGTGAAACTGATGCCAGTGTAATGTAGTTTTAGGATTAACTTTTTTCTAAGGACTGAAGCTTGACTATCTGTTAGCTTATTGATCCATTCATAACTAATATCTGTGTTTCTCCAAACTGAGGCTGTTCAAATAGCTATTTACTACAGGCAAGATTTTAGTAGTATTTATTAGTTAGGTATTGTTTTAGTTAACGTCAAAAACGGAACATATGTTTCCATTTGTACATAAAATGTGTTTTTAATCCCCTAAATAGCCACTGCTAGTCTTTAAAATCAGCACTGCTTGATGGCAAAAACATTTTATATCATGATGTGTGTCAATCTAACAGGTGCCAGGGTGAATACCATAGTAGCGCCCCCTGGAGGCTACCTGACCAACGCAGACATCGAGAAGGTATCGCTCCCCAGCTCTCGGGATAAGTTCATTTTTGTAGCCAGCTCGTGTTCACGCTGCATCATCTCACCTCAGGCTCTATCAAAACACAGTCCGGTGTTGTTCTTCCTCGCTCACGGAGAATCTTCCACAGGAGTCCTTCATCCTTTAGAAGGCATTGGAGACCTGTGCCATAAGTAAGCCTCACGCCTGCATCATCAACACAGCCGCAGACAGGCGGACGATGACCGACGTGTTCTGATCTGTGACTGCAGGTATAACTGCCTGTTTCTGGTCGACTCTGTGGCTTCAATAGGAGGGGCCCCTGTCTACATGGACCAGCAAGGTTCACAGCAAAATCCAGCAGCTGCTTTGGTGTCTGCCGTGCTGCGGATGTGACGGTTGATAACTGAGTTAGATGACACTTTGGTGATGTTTTCCAGGGATTGATATCTTGTATACAGGATCTCAGAAGGTGTTGAATGCCCCACCGGGTACAGCGCCCATTTCCTTCAGTGAAAGAGCATGGTGAGATGTGTGTGTGTGCATGGACGTAATTTTCACTTTAGAAGTGGGGGGGACACGGATTGGGGAGGGGGGGGGGGGTGAATCTTTACAGTATGCTCTAATGGGAAACAGGCTTCAACACAAACGGTTGTTTTCTGCTTGGTCCTAGAGCTCAACCAGTGTCAATTTAATATAGTGTAATATTGTTTTTGGATGGTAAAAAGTGCAGGGGTCAACACGTGACTATGGAAAAAGTGGGGGGGACATGTCCCCCCTGTCCCCCCCAAAATTACGTCCATGTGTGTGTGTATCAGATACCTGTTAGCAATCAAACAGAGCCATGCATTTAAGGTGGAATTTTTTTTACAGCCGTAAAGTATTCAATCGAACCACAAAGCCGGTGTCGTTCTTTTTGGATTTGAGTTGGCTTGCGAACTATTGGGGCTGCGATGACAAGCCATCGAGAATGTGAGACCTGCTGAGTTTTCTCTCTTTTCAAACTTTGACAGACGGCTGATTTTCAGCGCGCACGAAAGGTGAATTTTCAGAGCTCTGTCCTCTTTCTGTTCTTGAATAGGTATCACCACACAGGTCCGGTCACGGCTTTCTACTCCCTGAGGGAGAGTCTGGCTGTCCTCGCTGAAGAGGTGGGATTCTTGGAGGAACAGGGGGTGTCTTCCTGTACAATTAAAGTGAAATGGGATATTAGACAGGCCCTTTTTTGACAACGATCAATACTCAGTCAGATTCAGTTCTGTTGTGGTATCCAGCCTGATGAATGGCATCACCCGCCAGCTTTAGAAGCAGCAATAATGTTTTTGTCTGTGTTCATGTTTTTGTTTATTCACAAATAATCTCATGAACCACAGGAAAGATTTTAATGAAAATGTCAGAAAGTAATCGCTGGATGTTCAGAGTCACGCAAGTTTAAGATTAACTCAGCTCATGAATGTTAAAACTAGCAAATGAAACTTATGTCACAAATCAGTCAGTTTAGCAGATTTTCAACCTAATTTTGGTGTGTTGGTACTGGACATCACTTCTGAGCAGCTTTTCTAATACCCAGTAGGGACATTGTGTGAAACTGCATTTGATGGTGACCAGCACAACTATCAATTAAGGATGCACGATATATCTTAATCAATATTGGTATTGGCTGATGTTGGTCATTTTTTAACATATTGATATTGGTCCAATAAGTAAAACTGGGCCGATATAAACAACTGTTTGTGTATCTGTTTCAGACGGTGAGGGTGCGACGATGTGTAATTGTTTTGTCATGTTGTCATGTGACAGTGATGGGAAGAATCTCAGAAGCGTGTGTGTGTGTAAAAGTTAAAAAAAAAACCCAATAAAAAACAAATTAATAATAATTATATATATATATATATATATATATATATATATATATATATATATATATATATATAAATATAATTATTATTATATATATAATTATTATATATATAATCATTATTATTATATATATAAATGTATACGATATATATATATATATATATATAAATGTATACGATATATATATATATATCGTATACATTTTATATGTATGTATATATATATATAAAATTATTATTTTCTATATATAATAATTATATATATATATATAATTATTATATATATAATGTATACGATATATATATAAATGTATACGATATATATATATAATGTATATGATATATATATATATAATGTATATGATATATATATATATATATCATATACATTATATATATATATATATGTATATATATATATATATATATATATATATACAATTATTATTATATATATATATATATATATATATATAAATGTATACGATATATATATATATATATCGTATACATTTTATATGTATGTATATATATATATAAAATTATTATTTTCTATATATAATAATTATATATATATATAATTATTATATATATAATGTATACGATATATATATAAATGTATACGATCGATATATATATATAATGTATATGATATATATATATATATATATCGTATACATTATATATATATATATATGTATATATATATATATATATATATATCGTATACATTATATATATATATCGTATACATTATATATATATACATATATATATATATATATATATATATATATATATATATATATTGGTATTGGCCCCAAATTTCATATTGGTGCATCCTACTATCAACTATAATCACAGTAACCATTCAACGATCATAATTTTAGAGTCAGGCATGAAAGATGGAGGGTGATATGAACTCTTCAAGCATTAATTTGTGTTTAGTCTGTATTCAACCTTCATTTTAATAAACAGAAATATTTGGTTAAATATTCAGTCTCACTGGACTCCAGCTGGTTATAGAATTCCTACTCTTAGTGTAATAAAGTTTAATAAAAATTGATTTTATGCATGACTTGTCAAGTATTTTAAACGTCTTGCTCTTTTTATATTGGACTTTTGCTTTCATTAGGGTCTGGAGAATTCATGGAAAAGACACCAAAGGGTAATGCTGTACTTCCATGCTGGCTTGGAGAGCATGGGTCTCAAACTTTTTGTTAAAGACAAAGTAAGAGTCAGAATTAGCTACATATGCATTAGTTGATCAGTATTTAATCATGAATTATTTACATTTACAGGACACAAGACTGCCTACAGTTACCACCATTGTTGCTCCTCATGGATACGACTGGAAAGAAATCACAGGCTACATCATGAAAACACACAACTTGGAGATTTCTGGAGGGCTGGGACCATCGGTTGGTTTGGTAAGAGGGAAATAAAGTCCAGTGATGAACAGTCACTGACTCTGTGTGCACTAAACTGAGTGTTTCTGGTCTGTTCAGGTGCTGCGAGTGGGGCTGATGGGATGCAACAGCAGTGAGGCTAATGTTGACATGGTGCTAGCGGCGCTGAGAGATGCCCTGAAACACTGTCATAAGAGCAAAGTGTGACCAGTTTCTGTTGGATCTGTTAAATACCTTTTGTCAGGATTACTGTGTGAGAAATAAACAATTCTGCTAATAAATGGCCCTTTTACGATGAATTTCAATACACCAATGTTAATTTACAAATTACACTTATAACTAAAATGAGCAGAATTTATTGAAAAGTTACAAAAACTTTAATATAAAAGAACTGTAAAAATTAATCCCATTTATTATTTGTTTATGATGTTTAATACACTGAGAACCAATCTGTGGAGAAGAAAGGAGGTAAAATAAAAACTAAAATGATCAAAACACCGCCAAAAGTACATTTTATGAGGCTATATTTTAGTTATCAAAGCCCTTAAGAACCCACACCATTTTAAAATAGCAGATTAGAATAAATACATTATATTTTAGAAATAAATGAAATAAAACAAAGAAGTTAAATCACTTTTTGAAACATGGATAGAATGTTACGTGTAGTTGTCTAACTTGAATATGTGTATGTATTTATGTTTTTGACTTATGAGGATACAAACCGCTTCTCGCTTTGGAGCGGGTCCTCAGATTATACAACAAAATAGGAAATATGATAGCAGAGTCATTATATAAACAACAACTCACTTTAACAGAAACACAAAAACCGAAAACAAACGCAGAAGCAGTTTTGCAGTGTCACCACGGGTCCTTAAGGGTTAAGCAGAATGCGCTGCGTCTCCACACCAGGTGGGGGCGCTAAAGCACCAAAACGTTTGAAAAGGAAGTAGCTTGATGGCGGAAGTTGATGCTAAGGAGTTCGCGAGTGTTTTTTTTTTTCCTATAGCAGTAAAAATAAATAAGTAAACAATAACAGATCGTGGGTAATGGCATCAAAAAGAGGCGCGCTGATCGTGCTGGAGGGAGTGGACCGAGCCGGGAAAACGACCCAGTGTAAGAAGCTGGTCCAGGCTCTCCAGGCTAGCGGTCGGCCTGCGGAGATGATGAGGTTCCCCGGTGAGACCTTTTAGCGTTTGCGTGCGTCTTTTGTCGCCCTCCGCCCAGGTGTGTGGTACAGCTTTAGGTTTGTTTCTCCAGACAGGACCACCACGATCGGTCAGCTGATCAGCGCTTACCTGGAGAAGAAGAGCGACCTGGAGGACCACACGGTGCATTTGCTTTTCTCCGCAAACCGCTGGGAACTAGTGTACGTTAACCTCACGTAGCCTTAACCTGTTTGGAGCCTGTGGGAGAAAACACGCACGGGGATCACAAAGTCCACACAGAGAGGCCACTGTCAGGCTTCAAACCTGCAACCTTGCCGCGAGGCAACAGTTAACGTCTTGTTTGTGTTGCAAAGCTTCCTCAAACAGCGTACGCTTTAAGTGTAGCGTGATATGTGAATCCAGTTTAGGATGTGGAGAGGCAACAGCTCTCCTTGTAGTCACAAAAGTCAGAAGAAGAGGTTTCTCACATGTAAAATATCTGTTAGACAAAGTGTGTGTGTGTGTGTGTGTGTGTAGGAGCACTTCTCGGGTCGTGTCTGAGTCCAGATCAGATGGGATCAACACAAGGTGATGGTTCTAAAAGGAGCTCTAGACACTGGCTTTCAAAATATTTAAACTTGCTTTAGTTTCAGTCTTCTAGACCAATAAAAAGGTCCTCCTGCACATTTTGACTCACAAGCCTCCAATCAGGAAGTCAAACGGAGCATAAGCGGTGTGGGCTGTTTAACACCTAACCCTAACCCAATAAGACCCCCCTCTGAGCAACATGAAAACATCCCGCACGATTAAGGGAGGGTATTCCGGCAAATGGTCAAAAGTAACAAAGAAATGGCGAACATCACAGCTGATGTTGGTCAAACGTTTTATGGAGAAAACAAAGGCATGCATCAAGTTTCTAAACCAGAGTGAAACAACTAGGAGGTTCTTTTTATTGGGCTAGTCTCTGGAAATAATAGTTTTCCAAATTAGTGCCTTGAAGCTTCTTTTTGGGTCTAACTGTAGTGTGTCACATGGACGTAATTTTCACTTAAGAAGTGGGGGGGACACGGAGTGGGGGGTGGGGGGGTGAGGGTAATCTTTACAGTATGCTCTAATGGGAAACAGGCTTCAACACAAACAGTTGTTTTCCGCTTGGTCCTAGAGCTCAACCAGTGTCAATTTAATATAGCGTAATATTGTTTTTGGATGGTAAAAAGTGCAGGGGTCAAAACTTGACTTTGGAAAAAGTGGGGGGGACATGTCCCCCCTGTCCCCCCCAAAATTACGTCCATGATTTTACCAACTAATAATCATTTTGGCCAATTAGGAATTATATTAAGGAACTTTTAACAAAAGCCACGATAACTCAGGTGGAGGATATTTTTATTGCAGCTTGGTAATGACAGAGACCAAAACCTCATTTTAGAGTTCAGCATTAAATGCAAACTGCCATTTTTTTCTCTTTCTAACCATCCTAACACTCGTATTAAACACAGGCCTTTGATGAAGCAGCAGCTGGATCGGGGCATCACTCTGGTCGTGGATAGGTACGCCTTCTCTGGTGTTGCGTTTACCAGCGCAAAGCCTGTAAGTAACTCCCGTTTCACGGCAAACGTTGCATCCTTTTGTTCCAGTTCACGTTTGAGGAGAAACACTTTGTCGTCTTCTCCAGGGCTTCTGCATGGACTGGTGCATGAAACCTGACGTGGGACTGCCAAAGCCGGACCTGGTTATGTTCCTGCAGCTGAACCCGGCCGAGGCTGCTCTGAGAGGCCAGTTTGGAAGCGAGCGATACGAAACGAGCGCGTTCCAGAAGTCGGTCCAGCAGAAGTTCAAACAGCTCATGAAAGACCCTTCAGTAAACTGGAAGGTGTGCGGATGGCTTTAACAGACATGCTCGTTTAAGGCAAAACAACCAACAAACAGATGTTTGTTTTCAGGTAATCGATGCATCCAAGAATGTTGACGATGTTCACGACGACATCAAACACCACAGCCTGAATGCCATCAGCGCAGCGGAGGACACGCCACTCGGAGAGCTTTGGAAGGGAGGCTGAGAGGCTTCAGCTACAAGTTATCCACACACTTGCTCTAACCCCATCTGTCGGCATGAGACCAAATACATCACGGTTGACTTGAAAGAGACGACCAGCTGTCAAATAAAAGATCTGGTTTTTATTTGCAGTCCTTAACTTGCCTATAGGATGTTTTGATTAAATAAATTATTTTAAACTAACGTACATGTTTTTAACTTGGCAAGGATCCGTTTGCATCAGAGTTTAATACAACTTGCCTTCAGGTTTGACTTGATTTGGTTCCATTACAAGCTGTTAGAGATGAGCGATTAGTGACAGGCTGCACAAGCTGTCGGCATCACGAGCCACTGTAGGTCTAGTCAACATAAAACCATTATGGCAATTTTACTATGGAGTCAGGGAAAGGCACCATATCACTTCAGCATAAACATTTAAAGTGTTAAGACTTGAATGGATAAACAAGTATGTGACGATGTGCACACAGAGCGGCTCCGGCTACAGCGTCCACCGGGCAGTCTCCTCCATGTTGGATACAAACAGCATTCAGAGGCGGAGTACTGCCCCACTGGAACTGGACTGGCTCAAGAGGTCTCAAATTAATGTTCACCCCCTCAGAGAAGCCTCTGCCTACTGTAGAGAACAGTAAGTCACAGTTCGCCGTGCTCCTCACAGAGACAGGATCTCAAACTCCTCATCTTCAGAATCAAAGAACCGCTCCAGTCTGTCAGAGTCTGAGAAATCTGAACAGGAAAATGCATAAAAAGTGTGTTTATTCACAACATCTGGAGTATTTATTCGTTTAGAATGAACGTGGTTTATTTACCAGGAGTAAGGTTAAGTGCATCAATGCTGACCATGTGGGCTGGTTGGCTGTCTACTAGTTCAAACATGGGCAAGCCCCCTCTCTTGCAGGTCAGCTGGAACAAACATCACATGCAGCTTGTTTAAAGGCAAGGCGATCCTTTACTTAGCTGAGAACAGCAGAGACTTACCCTCCTTATACGCAGACACCAGTCATCGAACTCGTCCTCTGTTCTGCAGAAGAAACCCTGCAGACACCAGGAACACTAAACTTAGGCTTGCTCATTAACATTTCCCAGTGTTTTAGGAGACCGTCCTACCACTGCTATGGACGGGTCCAGTTCACATATGTGCATGCGGCAGGGTGGGTGCTGACAATGGTACGTCTCATCTGGAACCTGACCGTCTTCACACGGCTCCACAGCAGGCTGCGTGGTGTGTGGGTCTAAATAGATCAGCTCCTCTCCTGCGGACAGACACATTCAGAACCAGACTGGTTAGAAAGACGATCTGTTCACTCCGAGCGTGCCAAACGAGGGAAGACGTACCGACGTAACCGATGAAGTAATGGGCACTGTTGGGTTTTCCTCCGATCACACCCAAGGACTGAGGCAGCATGAAGCATTGCTGAGAAGAGAAACCAGACGTGTGTCAGCTGTGGCTGACATGATCTAAGTCACACGTGTCAGACACAAGGCCCGCAGAGCATTTTTATGTGGCCCGCGAGATAAATATCAAAAATATATTAAAACTGGCCCGCTGGCCGATTTTACCGCAAAGACTTAATCTCCCATGAAGCTTTGTGGCGTTAGCGCGGAGCCGACGCGCCCCCTCCTTTGTGTTTTTTCCAGCGTCTGCTGCCGGTGTCTGCAGCTCCGCTGTCTCGGACAAACTACACGCCTCTCACTCAGCTATTTTCTGACGTTGAAGCCCAGAAACGGAGATTCTAGCCGCTCAGTAATGTGTTCACGACTGAAAGAAAAAGTGTTCCAACTAACGTCCAGACAGAGCTGATATAACTCCAGCGAGCAGCGACACGCTCAAACCAGCATGACTCTGTGGCTGCTGTAGTTTTTATTTTTCCTCCCCGACACACAACAACGTGGTCAAGCTGCTCAGACATGTTCATCAGCACAAACCTATGTGAGCACCTGTTGTCATCTAATGTTGTCATTATTATGATGAAGATGAACAAAACAACAGGAGTCTCCTCCTCAGCTCAGATCAACCCCATGATGCAGGTATCTGGCTGGAACAGGTGAGCATCACAGTAAACCAGTGGAGCAAACTGAGCTTTAAATATGTTGGTTTTATGCTCTTTTTCTGCTCCAAAACATGAAAGTTAACAGGTGAGATGTTGCATTTTCATTTAAGATAAAATGATATTTTTATTTTGTTGTTGGCTCGTGAGAAAAGATTTAACCTACAGTAAACAGGAAGTGGAAAGGCTGCAGATAGATGAATAGAATAGAAAATCCCTTTATTGTTCCTCAGTGGGGAAAGCTAGACGTCACAGCAGCGATGACACGTATTACAGGAGAA
>SSNQ01034407.1:473860-510300 GCA_006942095.1 Nothobranchius kuhntae | reverse complement strand
ACTCATTATAATGTTGTAGAAAATTTCTGGCCAATCCACGTGATCGATATCGGTGATCGGTATCGGTGATCGGTATCGGTGATCGGTATCGGTGATCGGCAGCAAAAAACCTGATCGGTGCATCCCTAACAAAAACCATACTTAATATAAAAAGAACATGTCTGGAATTCTCTTGTCCTTACTTGAGAACCTGGGCGACTGTGTTTGGTCCATACCACTGTCCGATAGGCTTTCCCTCGCCAACTCCCATTTGGGCTGCAGCATTTAAGAAGGAAAAACAACAACAGCTGTTTACCTCATCAGGAACCTATAATATATGTTAAAAGGTCTAAAACTCACCGATTTGATGGATGGAATAATAACTGTCTTTTTTGTCAATGAAGGCGTTGAGAATGCTTACGTACTCTTCTCTTTGTTTCCGGCCTTTGGCCCATCTCCAGTCTGAAAACAAAAGCCGGTTACCACATCTGGCTAAAACAAGTCCTGCTTGGTACGGTCAAATCACCGGGGAAGGCTCGGTTTTCATACTAAACTCTTAATGATTATTGTTGAATCTGTTAAACACCTCACCTCTGCCTAAATGTCTGCACACCAAGGCCTCTCCCAGGATCATCTGTCCACATCGTAGCATGCACCCCCATCCCGTGTCTGACGTTGGTCCAGTGCCTCCTGTCAAACATTTCAAAATCATTTTTGACTTTTATTCTGTGACTAAACGCAAAATTCAACCACAAACGCAGCTGTTGCTTCAACTCACCAATGGGAGGGAAGTTTTTTCTGTATGTGAACCAGAGTCGTGTGGTGACATCTGACAGGATCTCATCTTTCTCTGCATTAGGAGCAGAAACCAATGACACATTTGCTTAAAAAGTCTAGGTCATGTAATTTTAATGACAGCAATATTTTTTTTTAATAAAACTTTCATTTATCTGTAAATTCAACCTGTCAGTGCACTGTACTCTTTCCCCAAGATCCACACCGGCTCCGGCGTCTCCGGAAAATCTTCAAACTCTCCAAAACGAAGTGTGTCGTACGTCAAAGTAGCTGCAGAATAACACCATAAAAAGTACATAGTAATGATGATTATTCATATCAGTGTTATTGCACTTAGACCGCTTGTTGCAGCTGAAATAACTGAAGACAGAGCAGCCAGTAGCTGCTGGAGTAGGACCACAGTCACTTCCAGGATGGGCATCAACACACAGCAGTGTGACACACAAGCGCAAATATGAACTCATGTTTCTTCCATGTGGGATGTGGATGGAATTTAATGAATGAATGAGAGCATTATTAATATTGCATGCAACAATTTAAAATATGGATTTCAAAGGTTGGTTTAGATAGCTTCTCTGTTGTGTTTTGACAGATTATCCATGTGTGACGTTGACATTAGTTTGCTGCTCTGAAGCATTTAAGTGGGACAAGTAGGCAAAACCATAATGTCAGAGAACTTGATTTGTAACCTTGATCTATGGTAAGAAAAGATCATTCATACATGATCATAAAAGTAGAACTGAAGATTCATATTAAATGTGTTAAAACCATGGAGGGCTACTTCAGAGGGTTGTGGACATCAGATTTACAAAATTAAAGACAAAACGTATGTTGGCTAATTTTTATTGTGGCGTCTATTACATATACTACGGTTGTCTTAAAGTGGGTCTCGACAACGTCAAAGTTTTATACCTTGTGCTGATTGATACATGATGTCATCAGATAACAGAAATCGTGAGATTTCTTATAGAATCGTTTTATCTTCGGTCACAGGAGAGGAAACCACAGCACGCAGACAGAGACCTACCGGCTGCTCTTTAGCATTCTCGGTCTTTCTACAATCTGGTGCTAATCAGCAAAATAACTGTATTAACTGGGAAGCTCGCCTGCCTTCAGGCGGAACACAATGCTAGCGTGAACTTCAGGAAACTCACCGACAAAGAAACTCTACATCTACACATGACACTATCACAAATGTCACCGAGGCATTATCACTCCATTTTTACGATCACACGGCAAGCTGTCAACGTGGACTCTTCAGCACATTTAGAAGTAACAGCAGGCTAACGATGTTAGCTTTACTCATCACTTTAGCAGGCTAACAAAGCTCTGTCCTCTACAGGCGGAAAACTTTAGAATCACCATTAATATAAAGTAAGAAAATGATCTCTATACATTATATGGTAATGGTATGAATACGCCTGTGTCAAGAATGGACTGTCAGAGCATTAATAAACGTTAACATAGCATAAAATACTGCTTACCTGCATCCATCCCGACGATCTTCCCCTTGTTTGTTGTTCTCTGCACTCCAGTGAGCTGGACCAATGGGAAGAGAGCATCGCTGTGGAAATCAAGAGAAGGCGGGACATTGATCACGTCGGCGAATAAATGCAGGCCTGGACGTCGAAATGTTGCGCGTTCGAATCGTGTCGTTTGGAATGTCCAAGGAAGATACCACCTTTCTCGCCTCTGATTGGCTAGAAGGGCTCTACTACGATTGGCTATTTCATTTAGCAGTCTTCCTTGCTTCTTCTCCTGCCACCAACAGAACGGCTGCTTTGGGGAGTTTAGTTAAGAAAATCTGAACTTAACCATTCTGCTTGAACATCTTAACCATTCTGTCCTGTATTGCAAAATATTTTTACGTTTATTTGTTCAAAAAAACTGAAAAACGTAAAATGTAAATAAACTTAAATCTTGTTGAATTTATAACACTGTTGGACTTACTTTATATATCTTGGCTCTCAAGGATTGAGGTTTTCTTATTAAAGCAGAGTAAATAAGATAAACATATGTGTGCCTTACCTACGTATGAAATATAGGTAAATGGAACTATTTGCCCGGCTGTGTGCAGCAGGTGTGTTTTTCTTCTAGAATAATGAAAACAGGTGAACAATAAGTCATAATCATAATCAGCTTTGATTTAAATTGTGATTAGATGACAAACATTTAAACAGATGATGACAGATGTGCTCAAACTTGTAAACAGCCTTAACCTGTTAAAGCAAGGACATAAGATAGTCTAATAATTAGGTGATAAGATAAACCAGCAGAAATAAGAAGTCAGTCTAACAGTGGGATAAAATGCAACAAAATGTATTACAAGCTTACATTTGACGTTTTTCAGCTTCTTTTAATAAAATAAATAAATAAATAAAAAACGGAAACTGGTATGGTGCAAAATAGGACAGAATGGTTGGCATAGTGATGAGTTCCCTTGTTTTATCTATTTGTTTCTACTTCAATGTTTTACCCTCTTTGCACTATTTTAATTGCTTTTATTATCTATTTATTCATTGTGGTTTATGTTTTTTATGTATTGTGTACAGCGCCTTGGGCTCCCTGACAGGGTCGCGGAAGGAACTTTATAAATAAAGCTTTGAATTGAATTGAATTGAATTAACATTTTCTTCAAAAACTCAAGATCTGGCTGTCTACAAAAATAAACAATCAATGATGAAAAAGAGTCTGCTTCTAGACCTGCAGAAAAGGGACACACAACAATACAACAGGAGCAAGCTATCACTGCGTCAACTTGATGAAGAAATGTAAAATCAACATTGTTTTACTGAACAATCACATGATAATAAATCACAGTGCATTTAGTGCCAACCACAGCCTTAAGACATGTGTTGAACGTGCCCAAGTCCATAGTTATGAGAGCACCATGTGAGCACCTGTGTGTGTACACGTGCTTGTTTATGTAAGTTTTCTCTATAGGAGCGTCCAATAGAGAGTGTGAGGGGCCACAGATCTGCCCCCCAAAGATGCATAGGAGATGGAGGGAGCTCCAAGTCCCAGAGATCCAGGAGCTGCCCCAGAGCACAGGAACCCCAAGGAGACCGCAACCAGAAAAGCCCCCGCCCCTCTCGAGAGGCACAGAGGATTGCCTCGGGAGGCCACACCCAGCAGCCGGCAGAGTTCCGAGAGATATCAGCGGCAAGCCCACAGGCCCGCCCGCAGCCTCCCACCCCCCAGCCGGCCGAGCCCAGGACCCAGCAACCCGGGACCCAGGGGCGACCACCCCCCGCCGGGGACCCAGATCCCACCAGGCAGCCACCAGGATTGATCAGGCAGAGGCCAAAAATCTTAAACCCCTTGACCCGGGAGCCACGGACACTCAGGCAGACCAAGGCACTGCACTCCTCACCAAGTGTGGCGGGGGAGGGGAGACGAAGATGTGTAGCATCAAAAGAAGTCTCAGAAGAAGGGAGGAGTCAAAGTCCCCACCTGACATATACAGTCATACACAGACACAGTCACACACTCCCTCCCTCATGCTCACACATACACATACAACCAAAGACTTACAAAAATGCACGCTGGACATCCACTCATGCTCCCCATACACACCCTATTCACTCTGGTCCCGGCACTGCTGCACATTGGGTACAACCATCACCGGTAACCAGAGTTCGACCCTTTCTGCTGGGGTGCTGATGAGCAGGCTCCCCTGCCCAACGCTGAGCAAAGCAACCCACCACCCCAGACCCTAACCAGACGGCCAGATCTCCCTCCAAGCCTCCAGCCCCGGGAAGCCAAGTGACAACAGAGGTGTGCTAAGACCCCTAGTCTCCCTCCGCCTGCTCCAATATAGTGTTAGTGTGTGTTGATGAGATGTATTCCATGGCTGTGGCGAGCGGGCAGTGCGGGTATCGTCTGGCCTACGCCAGCTGATGCCACCACACCACCCCACTTGCACCCACAGCCCTCAGTGTCTAAGTGCAGTTTAAAATTGGAAGTGGGCACCGGCACTCGGTATGAGGCTGAAAAATCCCCCTGCCAATTGCCCTTGAATGTGCTCACTCCCAAGGCCCTAAGTGTGTGTTTGTGTGGAATGTCGTTGGTTGAAGTGTTTAAGGTGCAAATAAAATTGGGGGCAGTTTGCCACAGGAATGCGGAAATGGAGTCCATACCCGCACCCCCTGACTTGTCCTCCCCCCAAGGTCCTATGTGCATGATTGTGTGATGATGTGAGGGAGCAGGAGAAGAAAAATGTGTGGGGATGGGGAGGAATGGCTGGTTGGACTTAAGCCCTCCAGGGAGCCAGCTCCCCCACTGGCCCCAATAGGCATCTCTGTTGCCAAAATGCCACTCAGGGCATGGAGACCCCAGCCCATCTTGTCAGGGCCCAAAGCAGCAGCATCACAGAGCCTCACGGAGTCCGAGGGCACTAACCCAGCCCCACCCCAGCAGAATATCTACTCCCATTCCTACATTTGCACAAATTCCAGAATATATAAGACATAGGACACCCAGGTAATTCAATTCAATTCAGTTCAAAAATACTTTCCCAGAGGGAAATTGATTGCTGTAGGTAAGGTTGGGTCCTCCCCCTCCTGGACATCCCCCTCCCCTGTGATGGAACACACGCCTTCTTCCCGGCAGCATCCGTGTGAGGACCCAACCCCCAAGGCACCACCCAGATCCCCACACGGGGCCGGCCACCCCGAGCCCCCAGACCCCACCCAGACCCGCTCAGGGGCAATGCAGCTGCCAGGCAGCGACCCATGACCACCGCCAAGACCCCCGAGGGGCCCCACTCACAACCGCCAGCAGCCCTCACCACGAGGCAACCCAAGCACGTCCAGAGGGGGGCAGTAGCCCCCCAGTTCCACCCTCCCCCCACCTCCCCAGTGAACCCACCTCCAGGGAACGTCCACATACTCCAAACTCAGACCCTCCACCCCATCACCCACATCATCCCGCAGGACAATATCAATGATCCCTCATCATCGCTATGTGATGGAACCGATCAAAGGAGCTCAGAGAGATTGACTTGAAGTGGAAGCAGAGGCTGTATCAAGTGTAATATGATCTAACAAAAGATTTCTATACTGGTTAATGCAGAGAGTATCTCTATTTTTCCAATTCACAAGGCTAGTTTTCTTAGTGATGCATATGACAGTCAGAACCACATGAACTAAAGCTGTTTCAATCGGGACATCGTCCAGGTTTCCCAGTAAATAAAGAGAGGGGGTGGTTGGGATATGACATTTCATAGACTTTGACAGATCCTCACATACTCTACCCCAAAATTCCTGGACAGGTGGACAGGACCACAGTGCATGAATGTAATTGTCAGGAACGTTGTTTGTGCAGTGTGTACAGGTGTCAGACGACACAAACCCCATCTTGAACATCCGATGACCTGTATAGTGTACTCTGTGTAGAATTTTGTACTGAATTAATTGTAAATTGGAGTGTCTGATCATTTTAAAAGTTTTTAAACAAGTTTGGGACCAGAAGTTCTGGTCAAAGCTGACTGATAGATCCACCTCCCATTTTTCAATAGGGATTGCTATTCTATCGTCTATTTTGGACAGTGTCTTATATACTTTAGACAGTAGTTTGGGGGGTTTGAGATTATAAAAGTCTAATACCCTTGGTGGTGTTTGTAATCCTATTTTATTGAGCTTAAATTTTTGTTTGACTAAGATTTAATTTGGTGGTATTCTAGAAAGCTATTCTTATCTATTCCAAATTGGAAGACTATTTGATTAAATGGGATGAAGTCCAATCCTTCATATATGTGTTCCAGGTATAGGATTCCTTTACTTTTCCAGTCCGGAAGGTTCATCATTTTATTATTTTGCAAAATATCAGGATTATTCCAGATAGGTGTGCGTCTGCATGGTATTAGTGAAGACTGTTATTTCAAAAAACGGAAACTGGTATGGTGTAAAACAGGACAGAATGGTCGGTATAGTGATGATCCTTGTTTTATCTATTTGTTTCTACTTCAATGATTTACCCTCTTTGCACTATTTTAATTGCTTTTATTATCTATTTATTCATTGTGATTTATGTTTCTTATGTACTGTGTACAGCGCCTTGGGCTCCCTGACAGGGTCGCGGAAGGCACTTTATAAACAAAGCTTTGAGTTGAATTGAATTCACATTTTCTTCAAAAAACTCAAGATCTGGCTGTAAACATAAAAACTCCGCAGCAAGGAAAGACGGTTTCCTCTTGTATGAAAAAGCCAGTCGTAGGAGAATTGATCCCTGGTGGGTACCACACAATTCAGTCGGTGCCTTAAAAAGTACCACATTTGGAATCCATCCCTACTCCTTATACTGGTCACCCTGGTGTGGGAAGGCTTCCAGTCTCAAACCAGTCATCCATGCTGATTGCCTTGGTCCCTCAGGTTCAAGCAGGTATAGTCCCATCAGTGTCTGCTCTCCAATCCCATCTGTCGGTGGTCTCTGATAAACTGGTTTTGGCCCAGACTGTGTGCAGAATCTTACCATGATCTTTCTAGAGGAGTTCACTGGTTCTCAACGTCTCCTTCACCCTGTGATCCCCGTTAGATACATTTTTTTACTGGTTAATGCAGCCTTTTGTGGTTCCTGAAGGATGTTTTCGATTCATTGAAGCTTCATGTAGCTGTTGAGATGAGGGTCTGTAGGTTTTGGAACTGACTTACTTTAAAGATTAGGGTAGTGCCCCCAAGAATGTGTCCAAATCCCTGGCAACAAGTTTTGTTGTTGAGATTTACTCAGCCCAAGTATTCTAGATGGTCCAACAAGAAGCAGATTTAGCTTTTTTATTGGGCTCGTGGGGTACAGACACTGCCAGGTTCTGAGAATAACTTGGGGTTCCCCTAAAGGAAGAACAGGTGTTGGTGGCTGGGCAGAGGACAGTCCCTCACAACCTGGACCCATGGAGGATGACATGTTATTCCATCCTGAACACTGACCTTCTGCTTCTGCTCAGCACAAAAATTCCATCTGCCAGCTTGTCTTTTATGGGTCCAAGAGAAGAGCCACTGGTTCTTTGACACCGTCCATCCATCCAACGTGCTTTTTCACATTGGAAACACACTCAAAACTTACTTATTTAGACTCATTCATGAGATTATGAGGACATTTTTAACTTGTCTCATCTGTTGGTGCCTCGTCTGTCTTAATTACTTGTCCTTTAGGTGTATTGAGTGCTTTGAAAAGCACCCATGCAAAAATATAACGTTACAAGACCTTTTATTTCAATACAAATGCAGTTAAGTTTTTATTTATTTGAGGAGTACTCCATGTCTGTAACAATCAGTGATAGGTTAGGTATCAAACATTCTGAAATATTTAAAAAGGTTTTAGACAAAATACGCATGTTGCATATCTTCACCCAAGTCAAAACAAACACAAGAGTATATCCTGACAGATTTACAAAAGTGATTTTTTTTATAGGTGTGAGTTAAACATTTCAGGACAAGCAGTGCCACTTTTGTTGTGTACATGGCTTTCGGGTCAAGATTTCCAAAAGGCCATTTTTAAACTCTAGAAAAAACACATTTTAGTCATTTTATCTCGACTGGAAAATATAACCTACTGGTTTAATTTAAATATAGAGACATTTGATTACAAAATGCATGAAAATATGTGTTAATATAACCAGACAATAGCAGACAGTATGAAATAATATTTATAAATTATAATGTATCTAACAAACCACAACTCCTTATGCAGGCTGCTGAGTGCTCCATGCAGTATGGAAGGGAAATTCTTCTGTAAAAGCTGCAAAAGTGCTCATTAATCACAAAATCCTGCAAATAAAGTCTGGTGCTGCATCCAATTGGCCATCATAAGATTATAGTAACTCAACTAAAACCTTAAGAAGATATTCTAACTTGCTTTAAATATTCTCTTCCTCACAGATGAAAAACAAATCAGCAACACGATGCAGAGAAACAAGACCCCTGCAACTTTTAGTGAGTAAAAAAACAAAAAGAACAACTAGTTTAAAATAGCCATTTCAGGGTTTTTGAAGTGGGTCTCAGTTTTAAGGTTTGGAACAGTTTGCATGGATCGGTTTTTAGAAAACAGGGATTAGTACTGATGGTTCGTCTGAGTGAGGGCTAGTTAATAAGGGTTTGAGGTCTTAAACCAACTCAAAACCATTTAGCTGTGGAGCTAGTTAATGCAGCTATTGTGGATGGAATTTCTTAATAGTTATTCCACATTAACCACGGAAGGTTAAATTTATGTCAGTTAAAGCACATTAAAACTGAACTGGATTGGCCTGGAATTGGTTTAAGGCACTTTGTGTCTGGTTCCACTGCGACTGGCTGGTGAAACAGAGCCAATCTCTGGTTCTCTAAACCGATTCTGTTCAACGTGATACCCAAATCAGGTGGGATTTGAACAGACTCCACACTGTTCCATTTTAATGATGCAAACACTCATTTTAAACAATTGTAAGTTAAAACAGCCATAGCCCAAATATCAACATGCAAAAAGACTAATAAATAAAAAGATTTGCAGAAGTCGTCAGCCCGACACTTTGGCGCCATATTTGTTTATTTGGCAGACCATAACAGCTGCAATTGTGATGAAAATGATAAAGCAGCAAAATATAATACAGAATTTTTTTGTTCTTTATGATGAAGTAAACATTTCTGATCACATCAAAAATTCCTTTTAGCAAGGATAAATAGACATCATCCTCCAGACCTGCACCCCTCAAATCATATTTTACACAAAAAGAAAAAAAAGCAATAATCAGATTTGAAGAGGGAAATAAGCTGTCTATGCCCTTTAAAACAGAATAAAGCAGATCCAGAAGAACATACTTGGGTTTTTTACCAATGACTGTTGAAAAGGATTTTTACATCAGTGAGAAGCAGTTTGCACTAGTCACCACAAGAGGGCCCTCAAGTTACCAAAACTGGTACCAATTCTGGCAGTTCAGTGTAGCAGAAACTAAATCAAGTTGCAAAAGGGACGACTGTTTTCCAGTTGTGAGGGAACTTCCTGCCAACTATGGAAGATGCCACTGTCCTGAGCCAGTGGACCGCGCCACTAAAAGCCAAGCTAACAAAGACTGTACAGTATAAGTGTGCAAGCTTAGATGTGGGCTGCACAGAAATGGGCATTGTTGCTCAGTGTGCTTTGACTTTGGAGAGTGAGGAGACCCATCCAATATGGCGGCGTTGCTTTTACGTTCTCCAGCGGCCAAATGGGGCATCTACATATTCATGACTGTAGTTGCATTCGGACTGCGTAGTTCTAGGAACAAAGTTCTTTGAACCATCCTCCTAGATTTTAGTTCCTAGAAGTATCCTTCCCTTAGGAATGTAAGAATTTAATTTACATCTATTTAATGAACCATAAGACATGAGATTACATAGTAAATATGAAATCAATCTTATGGACCGTTGGGTACCTTTAACCAGAAAATTTGAACTTTTTATTGCAGGGATTATGTAACACTTCGTATTAACTGAGAGACAAGAGAAGAGAGAGTCACCTTTAAAATGTTTAAGAAGATTTATTTCTAAACAATTTTAAACAAGACCAACTATAAACTCTAAGTGATTAATGGATCTTGGTGTGAATGAGACGTGAGATGAATGGTGTTTGTGTGAGTGATGTTGTTATCAGAACTCTCGTATCCAGAGAAGCAAGGGATAAACCATCTCATCGACACGCCCACCGGACTGAGTGAACGCTGGCGCGTTTGGCTGCCGCTGCTCACCGGTAAACTTTGATTTTATATGTTGGACTGTGGATATCTATATCAATCCTAACCTCTATTATGTGGACCAACGCTATTCACGTGTGGTCCGCACTCATCTGGATTCTATCACCGACCTGCTGCTGGCTTCCTCCAGTACACTGCCGCTGAGCTCCTCAGGATTCGCCACCGCCCTGGATCTCCACCGGCTTCACTGCACCTCGACCCGGACATCTCTCATCTTCTCCGTCGGAGATATGTCCACCGCGGCTCACGCAGGAATTTCCACTACCACAACTCTGCTTTAATCAATTCTTTCTGGTCCACCACTCGCCGTCGTCCTCACAGGAACTCATACCGCCGAACAGCTGATCACTCCTCGTTAGCCAGCCTCGCCAGGACAGCTAACGCTCAAGGATGTGACAGCACCACCGTCAACTTCGGCCTTCTCAACGTCCGCTCTCTCACTGGGAAAGGTCATCTCATTCACAATCTCATCAAGGACCGTGGAATCGACTTCATGTGCCTTTGCGAAACTTGGCAGCAGCCAGCTGATTTCTCCCAGCTCAACGACGCTACTCCTCCCGGGTTTGTTTACCTCAGCAAACCACGCGGTTCTCGCGAGAATTGGAAAGTTTTGCCAGTGTCTGTCTCTGATTTTAGTTCCTTTGAGTATCATTGGATTAATCTACCGCCCCCCTAAACCTCACAAAGACTTTCTGTCAGAAGTCTCAGTACTGCTCACTCATTTATCTACACTCTCATCTAGTGTAATAGTGCTTGGAGATTTTAAACACACACACGGACAGCAGCGATCTTCTGCCGGTCCAATACTTCTCTTAGGATGCGGTGAACTGAACTTAAGATGGCGTGGGACTGGTTTTATTAATCTGGATGTTTTGATTTACGGTCGAATCAAAGTTGGACAGATTTATAAACACCACAGAGACTATGCCACGCTTCAGAAAGGAAGGTTCCGACTGGGTGAGTAAAAGCAACGTGTCATGCGTTTACATTACGTGAATGAGGATGTCTAGTGCAGCTACATTAAAGTCATATTACTTATTAAAACTTACTAATCATGACATTGTCATTTCACAGATTGGTCCACATTATTATTGGACTAACACTTTGTTTATTAGCTTTATTAAAAATAGAGTTCTTTGATTTATTAAAAAGAAAGAGTCCTTTGTCTTCATTCTTCTCTTGGGCTGGAAAGGAAAACAGTTTAGAAGCAAATGCATGAGACCTTGAACAATATCTCATGCAGATGAGTTCCTGCTGAGGAGACGGGGGAAATGACTTTTAGGTGGAAAACAGGCATTTCATTCCGTTACAGGAACATCTTCAGGTTGCATTAGCATGGCGCTCAGAAGCCTTTTGGAGGCGGGCATGACGAAACCGCCTGCGACAGTGTCACGTGCTAATTAAGAGCCGGAATTACAGTAACATGAAGCTGAGCTCACAGCTAAGGTAACGGGGCTCAGGGGGTGACTGAAAAGGGTGTCCTGGTGCAAGCATTGGTAATAAATAAGTACCTCTTGCAGTGAGCGTACGGTGAAATGAAGAAGTGTTCTTTATTCTAGGCTCAGTGCAAATGAGTGTAAACATAATCCTAACAATGGTAGCACATCTGCTCAGATATCAGTGGGTCACACAGTCTCACTTCTCCCTGAGGAAGTACAACACCACGGTCTTCAGGTAGAGTCCTAAGGTGTACACAGCAGACAGCAGCCAGTGGGAGTGGAAGCTGGGATCGCTGCTCACCACACACTTCTTTATATCGACCTGTGAGCAAGAAACACAGTCAGATGAATTCAAACACCATAACAAATCAGCACAATAAAGGTGAAAAAAGGTAAAGGCCCATAGTCATCATCACACAATGGTGATCTCCGCCTTTGACCCATCCCTGTGGAGGGGAGCGGTGAGCTGCAGCGGTGGCTGCGCTCTGGAACAATTCGGTGGTTTTATCCTCCAGTCCAACCCCTTAAAGCTGAGCGTCAAGCAGGGAGGCATCGGGTCCTCTTTCTTAAGCCTTTGGTATGACCCAGCGGGGAATCGAACCCCGATCTCCCAGTACCAGGGTGGACACTCTACCACTAATCCACTGAGCAGTACAAAAGAGGACAGACAGAAGAAACCTGAAACCTTGTACCAAGAGCGAGGAGGTCAGATAACGCTGTTAAGGACAATTCCCACAAGGCAAATTTAAATCCTTTAAAGAAAATGTGCCTCGATTTGTGTTTCCTGGAATAAAACAAAAGCATAAAATTCACTGAAAAGATTAATGAGGATGAAAGAGACTTCAATGTCATCTTCAGGTCCTCTCACATCTCAGAGTATAAAATGGGTCAAAAAGTCATCCAGTCTGCCATTTATTCCCTTCTTACTCAAATGGGTAACCGCTTCAGAGTGGAAGCCCGTGAGTCCCTCTCCCGTAAACACACCCCAGCTCCCCTGGGTGGATCCCCAGGCATTCCCAGGCCAGAGAGGATACAAATTCCCTCCAGTGAGTTCTGGAGCTTCCTGGGAGCCTCTTCCCAGTTGAACGTGCCTGAAAACCCTCCAGAGGGAGTCAACCAGAAGTCATCCTAATCAGATGGCAAATCCACCTCAGCCAACTCCTTTTGGTGCGGAGGAGCAGCGGCTCACCTCCAAACTCCCCCCAGATGATGGAGCAGAGACTTAAATAGGAGGAACTTTAGGAGGCGTCTTGAAGAAGTACTTAGATGGGACCGGGTCGGGAGCTCTAGTAAGGTGAGTGAGGGATTTAAGGACACCACTTGGAGGCTGGTGTCCAGCTAATAGTGGACAGGGAGGTCATCATATGCGGCTGCCAAGAGTTGGACAAGATGATCTTCTGAGACGTTTGACGTGTCTTTCCATTTAATTGTTTGTTATTCAAACTAATCGAGTAAACCCAATTCACGCTTCCCTGTCAGCTCCACAAGGGAGATCCACAAACGTACGGACAGAGACGTTTTGCCTTCAGACTTCTCCGTCTCCTGAGGAGTGTTGCAAAGCAATTCCCCGCCAGGATTACAGAGGGCGTAGCGTTTTTCTGTAGTATCCTGTCATGGATCCGGCCCAAGGTAGTGCATTTACTGTTGTGTTTATATTGCATTTTTTGTATTTTCGAGACTTTAACACAAACAAAATTGTCCCTCCTCATCCTCCACCGCTTTATGTGCTCGCCACCTATAAACCCACGTTTCCTGTCATTTCCGTGCATGGATAAAATGCTTGTTGCGTATCTTTTCATTCCTCCAGTCATGGGGGAACAAATCGTTCATATTTTTTAAAGCTTTTCCACGAGGTATTCTTCAAGCTGCTCCATGCCTGCCGTTAGATATCCTCAGCTCTCTTTATGTTTTTCCCAGGGTGCACTGCTGCCCTCTGCTGTTTCAGGTTACAGCCAAAGTGCAAACATGAAACAGAGCTTGCATGTCCCTAAACAGCTACTGTATTTCCAGATGGTGCATGGCCATAAAATGTAGACCACAGTTTTTAAAAATGTAGAAAATGTTAACTTAGAGAAATATTAACTCATTCACTGGCAATGACGACTAAAGTCGTCATTTGCTTTTTTTTACCGTTTGAGCATCGGAACGAGCCCCCGCGCTGAGAGAACAATCATCTCAGCCCTGAAGCCGATCTTCATCCGCATACGTCACAGATTACATGATCAGGAAGCAACACATCCATGTGTTAGGAGATCGTTTTGGGCCGTTCCTGTAAAACAAGTGAGGCGCAAACCGGAAAAGCGTCTGCCGATCACAATTCGACAACGGATTATGAAAGAACGGATAACGCTCGAAACACGCTGCTTCTTCCTGATGTAAGAGGTGAGTCTCCTCTTTGTTTTGGTTGTTTTGGCATCGACATCATGCTAGCGCGCAACGTTCTGTGACTCTTAAAAAAACTGTTAAAACGGTGAGAAACGCTGGCAGCGAACGAGTTAAGAATTGATGTTGGTGAAAAATATTAATGAAAAATGACAAGTGTTTGAACTGGATACACAGAATATGATAGTAAACAGGTAAAAATATCACACACACGGGCTTTAACATCAACGCTATAAAGGAAACTTTGCTGTTTTAGCAGGCTTTTAGCACCCCCTAGAGTCCATTTTAATTCACTGTTGTAAGAACAAAAGTGGAACACCCCCTTCCACTGTGCAAAGTACCCCTTTAAAATAGTTTTCATGGTGGTGTACGGGGCTTCTTTATTTTCTATCTAGACAATACTTTTCATGAGTTGTGAGTCGTGTACTCATGTAAAATGACTTCAACAAATAAACATGAACTTTGTCCAGTAGAGATTTGGGAATAATAAAAATGTAAAGTTATCATATTAATTCATCTTTTGTATCTGCTTCTCTCATGGGGTCTCAGGAAGCTGGTGCCTATGCAGGTCCACCACAGGGACGCGTATAGAGACAAACAAGTGCCTATGCAGGTCCACCACAGGGACACATATAGAGACAAACAAGTGCCTATGCAGGTCCACCACAGGGACACGTATAGAGACAAACAAGTGCCTATGCAGGTCCACCACAGGGACACGTATAGAGACAAACAAGTACCTATGCAAGTCCACCACAGGGACACGTATAGAGACAAACAAGTACCTATGCAGGTCCACCACAGGGACACGTATAGAGACAAACAAGTACCTATGCAAGTCCACCACAGGGACACGTATAGAGACAAACAAGTGCCTATGCAAGTCCACCACAGGGACATGTATAGAGACAAACAAGTGCCTATGCAAGTCCACCACAGGGACACGTATAGAGACAAACAACCAGTCCTGCATCCACTCACATCTAGTCACAGTGAAGTCACCAATTATCCTGACATGCAAGTTTTTGGCCTGTGGGAGGAAACCAGGTGGACAGGGCGAACACGCACAGCCTCCCTGGTGTTAAACATGGAGATTTTAAACAAAGTATTTTAGGAGTTACCAGACTTGTTATACATACTAAAGATACTAAATCTAGGAACTCAGTTTGCTAATTTTATGGAAAAGGTATGCTTCATACTTTATGCAGGTCTCAAATGTGCATCATGCGACTGGTAAAAGTCTTAAATTTACCTTCCTGGAACTTGACTTTCACCAATATCTGACTCAGCACTTTTCCACGGGTTTAACTGTTTCTGTAACTAGCTTATTTCAACCCTAATAAATGATCTATTATCTTAAACTGCTCTAACTAAACTGATAGTGAAAGACCCCAGACAGACAGACAGGTTTAGACATTAAACATTCACTATCTTTTCAACACAAGTGTCCTCTAGTTTCCAGCACACTGTAGTTCTGTCTCCATGTGGAATTGTCTGGGTGGAAAACAAGTCGTTCCCTTATTTGGGAGGCCGGTTATACAAAGCAGTGCTCTTCATTTGTCACACTCTACTTCTCCTGAAAACACTGCAGGGACGGGAGGGGAGCAGACGGGTTCCTGTTTGTTCCTTTTCAGAACAGCAGACAGAAGATCTCTGTAAGACGTTTAACTTTGCGTCCAACTTTGGCTTTAGCTCTTCTTCATCAGACTGTTCCATCAGTTTTACTGTAGACCGTCCATCGACATGCATACCAGACCATCACTTGACTGATGAAGCAACTTCAGCTTACAGTGGGTGTAGAAAATAATCTCCACCTCTGACATTTGTTTCCTTTACATCCTTACAACACAAATATCTTTTACCAGCTCTACTTATCCATTACAATCTACAACATCCGACTGAAAAATATCACAATTACAGTTAGAAGGTTTACAAGAATAAAAAAACAAGATATAGTGAGATTAATCAAGGATCCCCCCCAATGTCAATCATTGGTTTAACCACCTCCTCTTTACAGATGACTGAATAATTTGATGGTATTCGGCCCCATCAATGTTCCCCTCTACCCTAATAAGAGCCCTAGTTCCTGATGCAGAGAGACACCCCCACAACAGGATGCTGCCACCTCCATGCCTTGCTGGTATGGTGTGGATGATGAGCTGTAATTTAATTTACATCAAGTTTCGGTCACACACACCAGACTGATGCAACACACACTTTCACCACAGCACACCCAAAATTAGGAATAGGATCATCTTACCCAGCCCCCTCTCTTTTTTAACCAGCCGGTTAGATTTTTGTAGACAAAATCGCCCATGCAGTCAACGATGACACGGATCAAACTCGGATTACCGAGCCGTACATATTCCAGGGCCATGTTCCCTGCCACGGCATATAAGGAAACCACCTTTCCCCACGTCACACCTGGGAAGAAACAAACAAGTTAGTAAACTTAAAAGAAAGTCATTTATAGATTTATGTCTTTTAGTTCAGTGCTGTTGAGACAGTCAATTTTGTTTGGTTAGAAAGTTAGAGAGCTCTGTGCAAAGGAAAGCATGGAGGCTTTTGAGTGAGTGAATGAGTGAGTGAGTGAGTGAGTGTGAGAGTGTGAGAGAGTGAGAGTGTGAGAGAGAGTGAGAGTGAGAGTGTGAGAGAGTGAGAGTGTGAGAGAGAGAGTGAGAGAGAGTGTGAGAGAGAGTGTGAGAGAGAGAGTGAGAGAGAGTGTGAGAGAGTGAGAGAGAGTGAGAGAGAGTGTGAGTGAGAGTGTGAGAGAGTGAGAGAGAGTGTGAGAGAGAGAGTGAGAGAGTGAGAGTGTGAGTGAGAGTGTGAGAGAGTGAGAGTGTGAGTGAGAGGGTGAGAGAGAGTGTGAGAGAGAGAGTGAGAGAGAGTGTGAGAGAGTGAGAGAGAGTGAGAGAGAGTGTGAGAGAGAGAGTGAGAGAGTGAGAGAGAGTGTGAGAGAGTGAGAGAGTGTGAGTGAGAGTGTGAGAGAGTGAGAGAGAGTGTGAGAGAGAGAGAGAGAGTGTGAGAGAGAGAGAGAGAGAGAGTGTGAGAGAGTGAGAGAGAGTGAGAGCGAGTGTGAGAGTGTGAGAGAGTGTGAGAGAGAGAGAGTGAGTGAGTGTGAGAGTGTGAGAGAGTGAGAGTGTGAGAGAGAGAGTGAGAGAGAGTGTGAGAGAGTGAGAGAGAGTGAGAGAGAGTGTGAGAGAGTGAGAGTGTGAGTGAGAGTGTGAGAGAGTGAGAGTGTGAGAGAGAGAGTGAGAGAGAGTGAGAGAGTGTGTGAGTGAGAGTGAGAGAGAGTGTGAGTGAGAGTGTGAGAGAGTGAGAGTGTGAGAGAGAGAGTGAGAGAGAGTGTGAGAGAGTGTGAGAGAGTGAGAGAGAGTGTGAGAGTGTGAGAGAGTGAGAGAGAGTGTGAGAGAGAGAGTGAGAGTGTGAGAGAGAGAGTGAGAGAGAGTGTGAGAGAGTGAGAGAGAGTGAGAGAGAGTGTGAGAGAGTGTGAGAGAGTGAGAGTGTGAGAGAGAGAGTGAGAGAGAGTGAGAGAGAGTGTGAGTGAGAGTGAGAGAGAGTGTGAGTGAGAGTGTGAGAGAGTGAGAGAGAGTGTGAGAGAGAGAGTGAGAGTGTGAGAGAGAGAGTGAGAGAGAGTGTGAGAGAGTGAGAGAGAGTGAGAGAGAGTGTGAGTGAGAGTGTGAGAGAGTGAGAGAGAGTGAGAGAGAGTGAGAGAGAGTGAGAGAGAGTGTGAGTGAGAGTGTGAGAGAGTGAGAGTGTGAGAGAGAGAGTGAGAGAGAGTGAGAGAGAGTGTGAGTGAGAGTGAGAGAGAGTGTGAGTGAGAGTGTGAGAGAGTGAGAGAGAGAGTGAGAGAGAGTGAGAGAGAGTGTGAGAGAGTGAGAGTGTGAGTGAGAGTGTGAGAGAGTGAGAGAGAGTGTGAGAGAGAGAGTGAGAGTGTGAGAGAGAGAGTGAGAGAGAGTGTGAGAGAGTGAGAGAGAGTGAGAGAGAGTGAGAGAGAGTGTGAGAGAGTGAGAGAGTGTGAGTGAGAGTGAGAGAGAGAGAGAGAGTGAGAGAGAGTGTGAGAGAGAGAGAGAGTGAGAGAGAGAGTGAGAGAGAGTGAGAGAGAGTGTGAGTGAGTGTGAGAGAGAGTGTGAGTGAGTGTGTGAGAGAGTGGGAGAGAGTGTGAGAGAGTGTGAGTGAGTGAGAGAGTGTGAGAGAGTGTGAGAGAGAGAGTGAGAGAGAGTGAGAGAGAGTGTGAGTGAGAGTGAGAGAGAGTGTGAGTGAGAGTGTGAGAGAGTGAGAGTGTGAGAGAGAGAGTGAGAGAGAGTGAGAGAGAGTGTGAGAGAGAGAGTGAGAGTGTGAGAGAGAGAGTGAGAGAGAGTGTGAGAGAGTGAGAGAGAGTGAGAGAGAGTGTGAGTGAGTGAGAGAGTGTGAGAGAGTGTGAGAGAGTGTGAGTGAGTGAGAGAGTGAGATCTTCAGCAGCAACTGACTATTCAAGATTGTCACAACTTATCTGCGTCTGCAAAGACAAGTCTCAGTAACTCAGTTAACTTTACAGATGCTGAGCTGAAATTTCATGTTAGTAGCTAAAACCTAACCCATCCCAGGCTCGGAGTGCTACACATTTGACCAGAAACGTTGGCAGTAATGTTCGAGTTGACTAATCGCCATATGAACCAGTACACTGGTGGTGTTGACATTGCAGGAAAACATCCAGTCAGCTGATCAGAAAAACCTCTGTCCAGAGTGGTTTACGTTTTGGACCTAGCCCAATTCTAGATGTCCACAACCATTCAACATTAGCAGAAAAAAGTAGACTCACTAGACTAGCTGTGGTAGAAGCTGAGACTCATCCCCAACACAAACTCCAAGTCTTAACAAATCAGGTTACATTTCGTATCATATCAGATCATTTCCCAAAATAACATCATGTTTGTTTTGTAGCGTACCCAAAGGTCAAGTATTCACATCAAAAATTACCCGAAATTAACTTTTCATTTGCAGACACAAACGGCGTCACACATCCAGGGACACATTACATCAGTCTGGCCTCCAAACAAGAAAAGCAAGGACCTACGACCGTGCAACCAAATAAGTGCTTTCCTCCTGTTGGCTGGAACAAAAGTCATGCAGAAGACGAGACTGTCTGCACTCTCACTCCGAATGAAGTTCATCTTCCTTGAATCATAAATGACTTTTTAAAACTTTATAATTGCATAAGTGTCATTTAATCACCTCTTGTTAAATCCCAAAGTGTTTGAATAATCTGTGCATTAATCAATGATGTGTTGAAATTTATGTTTTTCCTCCAATGATTCATTTCAGATGTTGAACTACACCAGACCAGTATTTGTTGATTTAACAAGTTAATCTATCACTATACTCATTCATCATAAGATTAATATAAAGGTTTTAATATTAACTTCGTATAACTGTTATGACATTTGAACTTCACACTAAGAGGTAAACTCTGAGTGTCTGAGTGAAGGAGTGACTTTATGAGGTCTTCGTTAACGCCTCTTAAACGTGTCAAATCCTGATTTGTCTAAGTTTATAAACAAAAGTTAATGAAAGCGAGAACACTTGCTGATCTAGTTAGTCTTCGTCGTTCACCTCGTAAGGCCAGTCGGGTGAACAAGCATTTTGAGACCATCCTATCTTTTGACCTCAAGGTCAAAGCCTCTCTGCACTACTTGCGAGTGATTTCAGACACAGCAGCTCTTTTAAGAGCCACCGAAAAACCTTAGATGCAAAATAGACACTCCGGCTTCCTGCCGTCATCTGGAGATAACCCAGACCGGAAGGGTCATATTCTGAACTGCCTACGAGCTACGGTACCAGAGGTCCATAATGATAAATGACCCGCACTTGTATAGCGCCTCTCAGAATAAGGACTCCAAAGTGCTTTACACTACAGTGTATCATTCACCCATTCACACACACATTCACACACTGGTGGGGATGAGCTACGATGTAGCCACAGCTGCCCTGGGGCGCACTGAGAGAGGCGAGGCTGCCGAGCACAGGGGCCACCGGTCCCTCCGACCACCACCAGCAGGCAAGGTGGGTTAAGTGTCTTGCCCAAGGACACAACAGCAGAGTTCTCTGTCCGGAGCTGGGATCGAACCTGCAACCTTCCGATTACTGGACAACCCGCTCAACCTGTTGAGCTACTGCTGCCCATCGGCACTGTCCATCTCAACCTCCTGACCCCCTGGATTGCTTGGGGATCTTCACACAAGGGGGTGTAGAGTCGGCACAAATTGCGTCGGATGGTTTTATAAACAAAGTTTAGCTCATCAAACCGTACAGCCAAATAGACTTCACAAGCTCAATCTCAGATAAAACATCTAGCTTCCATTCCATTCATCATCTATTATCTGTATAACCATCATTTCATCCATACTTTGTCATGTACAATCATTTAGTTATAAAAAATACTTTTAATTCCTTTTTCCCAACTATATTCTTGACTCTGTCTGAATTAATGTGAAGTGTGTGTTCCCTGATTAAGTCAAAGAAACTAAAGTCTTCTGATTAAACATTCAAAGACCAATCAGATACTTCATATTTATATTGAATATCACTTCTTATTGATCATTTAATATATATGTAGTCAATCCTTAATGCTACAGTTTAAAACTCTACAATGAAGGAGAATGTTGCTCCTTTAAGGCAGCAATTGTTTCAGCTGGTCAGTGCTTTGATGATGGATGGATGAACTTCTAAAAACCTCAGCAACAGCAGCAGAAGAAGCCAGGCATTAGCATGCATGCCTCTCTCCCACAGAGAAGCACACCAAACACAAGGCTTTGGATGCCCCTCTGCGTTTCAGTGTTCACGCTGGGCTAAGCTGTTCGCCGCCACACCGTTTACAGTCAAAGCTTCAGTCTATTTCTGGGCGGTTCAAACATCCAACACATACAAACGGAGCCCAAGTTCCATCCATCCTCCGTAAATGTCGTCCAGATCCTTCCTAAGAGCTCGTTCAAGAGATCTGGTTTCTGTTTAGTGGTGAAATCTGGATTCAGCAGAATTACACCATAAGCTGTCAGGAGTTGTATTGAGCATTAGGAGCATTTGGAGTGTCAGAACAAAACATTTAAAAAATCACATGAGCACATTTATTTTCTCAATTCTAAGCGAATCAAATGCAGCGAAGCACACGGCGTCAGTTTCAGGGTTAGAACAAACTTGAAATGAGTTAATTAAATTTAAACACCAAAATAAAATAAAACCCCTCGCTTGGTTCTATTATAACAGTGAATCACATGAGAGGAAAAGGATTACCATCATGCTCACATTGAGTTACGCAGTCAGAGTGTCATGAGGTGAGGGTGGAGATGGCAGACCATGTGTGGTGGAGGGTTCAGGAGGCAGAAGAGCAGGCACGGATGAAGAAATAAAAATGATTTAATGGTAGCAGCACAAGCACGAATACAACGAAGACAACGCACAATGATCTGACGAAGACTGGTACAAGGAGGGAGGTATAAGTACACAGGCAAAACTAGGAACACATGGGCAGGTTAACGAGGGGCAGGTGAGAACAATAAGGACTAATCAGGGCAGGAGAGAGACACAGAGGAGATCATTTATTGTGTCCATGGTGTCCCCGATGTAGGCATATACCGTAAATCCTCTAATACAGGCCGGTATTCAATTAAAGGCCGGGTCTCCAATTTTGGCCGGTGCCGGAGTCGACGGAGGTGAATAATGACCGGTCTCTTATTGTGGCCGGGTGGAATGTGGTAACAAGCAAGTACGGGGGCGGTTGTGTCATCGTCTCACTTTTGATTTGCCAGTGATAGACCGCGAGGGTAACTTTAACCGTGCCGAGACGAAGAGGAGGCGAAAATTTGATATCAAGTTCAAAGAGAACATGCGCTGCAGAACTCTGGGGAGCAATAGGGGTTGTATGAACTAGTCGACTTCACTATAGTGACTTTTTATGCCTGTCATCGACTAGTCGCTGTCACGTGATAATGACCGGCAAGATGCAGCCCTCGGAAAAGACAGCAGCCTGCTGTCAGCAGGTGACAAGCTCCTGCGCTCGGGGGGGGCAACGCGCTCTGCCAGAGCGTCGGTACTGACACGCGATCGTTCATGTCGGTTCATTTCCTTTAATGTTTTCTGTCTTTTATTTGCGCCTGATGTGTTTCGCTGCTGTGGAGCGGCGCACATCACCTTGTCCTCCGGTGACGCACCGATCACTGATGCGGCCGGCGAGCACTCTGCTATTTTTGCTGTCGGTAGATCTTTTAGAACTGCAGTTCAAAGGTAACTCATGAGGTGAATATATATGAACCCAGGTAGCAGTTTTTCTTTAGGACTGAGAGGAGATGCAGGAAGATAATAAACAGGCAGGACAGAAAAATAGTCAAATAAAAACAAGTTAGTTTTTGTACCTGCTGGTTGCAACAAACAGACACCACTGAAGGTAATCAGAAGTGAGGAACAGAAAATGAAATAATTATTTTAATGTTTAGAGCAGCAGGAACTCCGAGAGGCTGCAGGCGCATCAGTGAGTTTGCGGCCGCTGCGCAGGGGGAGGGGGGAGAGGGCTGAAGCAGAAACTACTGTTGTTAAAAGAAATGTGTTTAACTTAGAAAATGTGGGCGCAATTTTAATTGTCAAAAACTCCAGCGAACCATTAGTTCATTTTGCTTAAATAGAAATAGAGGCCTGCCTCTAATACTGGCCCTCATTCCAATAAAGGCCTGGAGCTTGATGAGCTTGAGTCAAATACAGGCCCGGGCCTGTATTAGAGGATTTACGGTAACTTTCATAGTCTCCCCACAGGACAACGGTTTCTCAGATAAAACATTTCAAGTCCCATTTTGTTTCATAACATCATTCCATGACCACTTGCTCTGTTTCACAGTCCTTCTGAACCTCTGTGAGGCTGCATTTCGTCTGTGTTTTAATCAGGGCTGTTTGAGGTTAAAGGCCTACTATTATTATCGGACGATGTTGGCATTAACATGTAATAGTGAAAATTATCTATATGGGTTTTTACTCTTAATAGATGACAGCTACTTCTCTTCTCACTCAAAATGTCAAAATATGACAGATCCGATGGTCTTTGACGTTTTGTTTTTTAGCACATCTGGCCCAACTTAAATTGAAATAGTTATATTTTGCACAGATGGTAAAATGTGATGTTAGTAACCGAAAATGGTTTACTTTATCTTTTTCTATGGAGGGCCCCCGCTTATACTGGTACTGGTTAGAATCGGTATCTAAAAGTAAGAGTTAGCCTATATCGGTATAATGGATATCAGTTAAAAAGCCGTTATCAAAACAGCCCTAACCTGAACTGTTTTCTGACTGGAATACGCCTGAAAAGCTTTAAAGTGTAGACACCCAGATGTTCTGCCTTTAAGTAAATCAAATTTATTTTCAACAGAGGAAAATATGTTTATTACAGTAGCTACTGTCTGATCATCCTACTCTATCACTAAATCACTTTATATTGTAATAAAACAGATTTGGGGACAACTTCCTGATTTTATGGGACCTTCATGTTAAACAAACACACAAATGCTGCTGAACTACAAGGAATGCATGGTGGTTTGGTTACGTTTCAATCTGAAATGAACCTTTTGTCACACAGTAAGGATTTGGCAGTTTGTCTTTGCCATTTATTCTGTCGTCAGTCTTGTTTTTGTTTATTTTGGTGTTCAGATTAAGAATTCAAAGCAGGTTTAATTCAGTCTTTCAACAGAGGTGATCGAAGCTCACAGGTCTACTTGTACTATTACTACATGCTTCTGTAGGTTTCTGACGTCTAAATGTAAAACTCTAAGAAGAAAAGAACAGAGCGGTGAACTTGACATTCCTGTCTAAAATTAGACAAGCTGCATTTGGGATGGTAGAAAAAACAGAAGCTGCACTTATCTACGCAAAGCAGCATGGTGGTTTTGACCAATCTCATGGTGATCAGACACGTCCATGGTTAGAATCTACAAATGCTCAGGACTTCCTCTTCACTCAGTGACTCGTCAGGACTCCTGCGGCTCTGAAGGCTCAGCTTGTAAATATGAAGCTCGGAAATATTAGGTTCACCTCATCCTGGTTGGACTCCTCTTCAAAACTGCTTTAATTCTCCATGTCATTCATTCAATAAAGTGATGGAAACGTTCCTCAGAGGTTTTGGTCCATATTAACATGACATCATCACACAGTTACATCCATGATGGGAATCTCCCGTTCCACCACACCCCAAAGGTTCTGGACTGGATGGAGATATGGTGACTGTGGAGGTGGTTGGAGTCTAGTGAACTCATTATGTTCTAGAAACCAGTTAGAGATGATCTGAGCTTTGTGACATGGTGCTTTATCCTGCTGGAAGTAGACATCAGAAGATGGGTCCATGTGGTCATAAAGGGATGGACATGGTCAGCAACAATACTGAGGTAGGCTGTGGTGTTTAAACCAGGCTCAGGTGGTACTAAGGGGTCCAAAGTGGGACCAGAACATCTCCCCCACACCATTACACCAGCAGCTGCAGCCTGAAGCATCGATACAAGGCAGGATGGATCCATGCTTTCATGTTGGTGACACCAGATTCTGACCCGACCATCTGAGTGTTGCAGCTGAGATCCAGACTCATCAGACCAGGAAACATGTTCCAGTCTCTTCTGGTCCAGTTCTGGTGATCCTGTGTGAGTTGTAGCCTCAGGTTCCTGTTCTTAGCTGACGGGAGACACACCTGGTGTGGTCTTCTGCTGCTGGAGTCCATCTGCTTCAAGCTTCAACATGTTGTGGTTCAGAGATGCTGTTCTGTAGACCTTGGTAGAAACCGGTGGTTACTGAAGCTGCTGTTGTCTTTCTATCATCTAGATCCAGTCTGACCACTCTTCTCTAACCTCAACACGATGTTTTCATGTAAACAACTGTTGCTCAGTGGCCACTGAGCAGGATAAATCCAACAACTACACTGCCTGGCCAAAAAAAAAAGTAAGCTCACTCTAACATTTTGTTGGACCTCCTTTAGCTTTGATTACAGCACACATTCGCTTTTGCATTGTTTCGATAAGCTTCTGCAACGTCACAATATTTATTTCCATTCAGTGTTACATTAAAAGCTTCTTTCTGGAGTTTTTCTTTTATCCGATGGCACCATCTAGTGGCTGACAAGCATATCACACAAAAAGTCTGTTGCTCTGTTTTTTTAAGATGGCGACTTCACGTTTCTGTTTATAAATGTGCTTCTGTAGCCTACAAACAGAGCTAAAACACGTTGTTTTACGAGTATTATTCTCATGTCATGTTGTGTTCTCATATTTATATTTTGGAGACTTACATGTCCGTGAAAAGTTAATCAACTCTGCATCAGCTGAGGTATTCCTTAAATTTAAAGCGAGTAAGCGATAAGCTAACGCTATTGGTTAGTTCTGGTCGGCGCTCAGTTTCCTATTGCACGGAGCTCTGAAGGGCAGGGGGCGTGCTTAGTGAAGAAATACACTCCTCGATGTCTAATGGCTTTATTGACAAGGATGAAGGAGCCCTGCAGTGACATACAAAGCTGAGTGAGCAGAAGCCAATGGCAGCGTGAAGCAGCAGCATGGGCTGAAGGCCAAAGCTAAGCAATGCGATAAAATACGTAAACAAATGCAGCGCAGCTTAGTATGCATACTCACAATGTGACCATTACATTAGCTTAACAAGCAGGTGAAGACTTACAGATACAAGTCGAACAGTAGCACGGATGGACAGCAGTGTGATGGTTGAGCAGCAGTAATACAAATGAGAAGCAGCAGTTTGTACAGTCAGGGATAGTCACATGTACGTGACTTCAGGTACGTCCCTGAATACATATTTTTCCCTCGAGGTTTGATCACAGCACACCCTAGTGGCCAGTGGTGACTGCTGCATCCCCCCAAGTCCAGGAAGCCATGTGACACAATGGCGCAGTGGACTTATGACCTAACCCACAGGCCAGTTTCAGGTACATAACGCTTGGGTGGTCGCCTTACCCGACCGGAGCCCGCTGGCTGGGAGGAGGGAGGTGACGACATTGTTCCGGGGTCCACGCCGCTGGGGCAGCGTCCCCGTTGACTACGTCTGGAGGATTCTTGGCCAACATGAAGTCGCAACAAGGTACCAGCTGGGCGGTGCCAGGGTTTGTGCCTTGGGGCTCGGATGGTGTGTGTGGCTGAACTGGCAGGGGTCCCGCTGACCCCGGGTTGGCAGGACCTAAGTCGTGTGTTTCGTCGTTGGACGCAGGCAGGGGCGCAGCGCTCTCTGGGTGAATGCAAGGGGTGGCCAGGGTGAAGGCGCGGCAAAAGCGCCGGCTGCGCAGGGTGAGGCGGCCAGACCCATCGACCCTGACGCGGCATTGGTCGTGTCCTAGTGACTCTACTACCACCCCAGATCTGTCCCATGCCCGCGGGCTACAGCCAACTAGGTTCTGGAGGAACACCGCCTCCCCAACTACGAGAGGGCGGAGCGGTCGTACGTGTTCTCTCAGAGACTCAGTGGTGTGGGCCATCCAAGTACGGAGGGCCTCTTCCTTCGCCGCCCATGCCTGATGCCAGAGCGAACGGATGTGAGGGTTGGAGAACTTCTCAAGCCTATTAACAAATGACAGCGAGTCCCTGAAGGGGCGACCAAAGATGATTTGCGCAGGCGACAGGTCGCAGTCAGGATCAGGCGTATTACCCCAAAATTCCACTATCTCTGCTCTGCTCTGCCCCCGCTTTCCGCTGCCGCTCGCTTCCGAACTCAAATTATACTGTACCCGCTCTACAACGGCTCCACTCTGCTGCGGAGACCTGAGGTGGGCAAACAAGCATGCGCGGGATTTTCGAGATCTTGCAATACAGTCTGAGCAATAAATGCGGAAGTTAGATCCAAACACCGGTTGTGTGGGAGAAGCATCGAAATAAACTGTTTAATCTGCCTATCATTTATCATTGCTCCGGCGTCCGGCAAAAATAGAATCGATCCTATTTTTGCCGGATGGCGGAACGGTGGGTGGCGCAGTGCGCCGCACGGCCGCAGTAGTGGAACAGCTCTGATTGACTACAATGGGACTGTTTTTGCTGCGGAGTTCGTGCCGGAGCGGAGCGGAGATAGTGGAATTTTGGGGTTAAGCAGTTGCAGCATTGCACGCAGAAAGCGGTCATGGTCGAGGCTCCAGGTCGGGCTGGTGTTTGAGACTAGGAGGCGCTTCACCGTCTTGACAGCCACCTCCGCCCTTCCATTAGACTGGGGGAACCCAACCGAGGACACACGGTGCTTGACCTAGCATAAGCGGAGGAAGTCCGCTGTATGCCCTGCCGAGAACTCCGGGCCCCCGTCACTTGACAACTCCTTGGGCACACCAAACGTGGCGAAGAAAGCTCTTAAGTGACGGATAAGCCCAATGGAGCCCCAGAGATTGGTGCCCGCGGGAGAGCTCATGGCTTCCACCCAGCCAGAGAGGTGATCGCCAACGACCAGGTAGTGGTGACCCCTGTAGTTGAAGAAGTCTGCAAACACCTCCTCAAATGGCGTAGATGACGGTGATGCCAGCATGGGAGGTGTGGCCGCCTGCGAGGGGGTATTGCGGTTACAGTGTGCGCATCGCTCCCTGGTCAACTGAATGTCGTTAGACATACCAGGCCAGTAAACAATGGAGCAGGCCCATCGTTCCATTACCGACTTGCCCTGATGGGTGGTGTGGAGGTGCTAAAGTACTGTATGATGGAGGGACGTGGGGACAACAACGTGGTAGCAGTACAGCAGGACCCCATCTTGTGCACTGACTCACAGACCTTAGACAGGTCGGCCAGCGCCAGGTCCTTTGGGTCAATGCTGCCCCCATCTTCAATGAGGTGCAGGAGGTGGGAGAGGCATGCGTCTGCGGCAGTCTCCTGAGCGAGGAGTGGCCATGCAATGGCAGCAGACTCCAGTGCATCGCTGCAAATGGATGCCATATGCACTGACTCCTCGCTATCAGTCACGTTCCATGCGCCCATGCAGCAGCCCTCATCAGAGCCAGAGGGCGAGGGATACCTGGAGGCTGCGTCGGTAGCGCAGTTGCTCTTGCCATGCAAGTGTACAATATCAAAGTGCCATGGGAGTGTGCGCTGTTTGAGCCTGAACAGGCGAGAGATAGTTATCTCATCCAATAACCGGTCCCCAAGGATCTTCGCCAGGGGCTCATGGTCAGTGACCACGACCAGGTTGTCGCACCCCTGCGTGAAGCATCTGGTCTGCTCCAGACCCAATGCTACAGTCAAGGCCTCCCCCTCAACAGCGGCGTATCACTGCTCAGCAGAGGAGAGAAAGCGTGAGCCAGCCAGAGTAATTTTCCATCCATCCAGACAGCAGCCAGGGACACCAGAGCTGCAGGTGCAGTGCTGCTGGAGGAGGAAGTATCCAATGCCGCGCCTGGACCAGTCTGAGCGGAGGCAAGTGCGCCTCTCCATGTCGTAGATCTCTACGCCTGCCCGGATAGAGTCCACGATGGCCAGCTTGGATGCCTGAAATGCAGCCTCTAACTCGGGTGACCACACAAATTTGTATCGAGGGCTCAGAAAGGGCTTAAATGGCGCCATTATATCACGCAGTTGCACGTAGTTGGCCACCTGATTAACCAGACCAAACCAGCTCCTGATGTCTATGATGATGACTAGCTGATTGGATTCTTGTGTTAGAAGTTGAACAGGTGTACCTAAAGTGTACCAATGAGCGTGTGAATTATAATAATCATAACAGCAAGCTGGAATTAATGTATTTCCTTTATTTTGACTACCTTATTTCTTCTAACTCCATGTCAGTCAGACTGGAATAACTAGCTTTTTCTCTCCAGAATGACTCAGGTTTACCTTTGCAACACAACTCCCCCGAGGACGAAGCCAGCTGATTCTCATGTTTGAGCTTTTTTTGGTGTGACCCACATTTTAACAATCACAAACTGCGTAAGTTACTGTGGGTTCGACGCTTTCGTTAAAGTTTGGAGACAAAAGCGTCCTGAAAATGCCACTAGTTTAAGTCGTCACATTAAAAGTGACTCGTTTCTTTTTTAGGTAAGTTATTTTAAAATATGTTTCCTATCGAATGTTGTTGTTTTTTTTAAAACCACAATTCATCCCTCCCAGAGGAGTTCTTAAAACAAACAAAAAAAATTATTTTTTTCTGGTAAGGACCAGTGAACTCTAATTACTTCCCACAACTTAATCCAAGGAAGAGGACATACCTGTGGAGAAAATGTCAGCTGCAACACTCATGAAGGCTTCAGTCACCAGGCTCTCTGATGCCACAGTGATGTTCAACTGACGGGTGATGTTACGGTACACATTAGGATGGAGGTACTCCAACTCCTCACCTGGTCATAACAGAAGAAACAGAACATAGAACTTAGTTAAGTCGTCGGTTCTCCTGCTGCATTAAGCAGGACTGTAGGGCTTTAGAACAGTGGTTCTCAATCCTGGTCCTGGAGAGCCGGTATCCAGCATGTTTTAGTTTTAACCATTTCAACACATCTGATTAACGGGATTCTGCAGAGCCTGATGAGCTGCTGCACAGGTGATTCAACCACTGAATCTGGTGTGTTGGAGCAGAGAAAACACTAAAACGTGCTGGACACCAGCTTTCCAGCACCAGGATTGAGAACCACTGCTTTAAAAGGGAGCACTAGCATGTTATCCAACTTAAAAGATAATAAAACATGTAGGTTGTAAATAAATATGAGCAGGAGTTAAGCGCTCGCCCCGTAATCGGAAGGTTGCAGGTTCGAGCCCCGCTCAGTCTGTCGCTGTCGTTGTGTCCTTGGGCAAGACACTTAACCCACCTTGCCTGCTGGTGGTGGTCGGAGGGACCGGTGGCGCCAGTGCTCGGCAGCCTCGCCTCTGTCAGTGCGCCCCAGGGCAGCTGTGGCTACATCGTAGCTCATCACCACCAGTGTGTGAATGTGTGTGTGAATGGGTGAATGACTGATTGTGTTGTAAAGCGCCTTGGGGGGTTCCAGGACTCTAGAAGGCGCTATATCAAATACAGGCCATTTACCATTTTTACCATTTTACAGTGAGTTAAACCCTATTTAACAAAACGTGGCCCACCTTTGACCAAAACTGATAAAATACTAGCATTTCCCACTCTTTAATGAATACAAATTAAACTTTTAATCAGAACGGAGCTATGATCGTGAAGAGTAAAATCCTAACACACAGCAAAATTTACAGTTTACACACGATTATTTACAATAATAGACAACTTGATATTGTTCTATCTGTATTTTTTATATAAAACCTTACAGTTGTAGCTTTCTCCTCTGGTTTCCAATGCAATGCATTATGGGAAACTTTGCTGTCCCAAGTCCGCAGAAAGATGCATTGATGCACCCTCGATACAGTAGGTGGGGTGAGAACACATCCAGGAACTTTGAGCGAACTTGCCATGATACATACAACGTTGATGATGTTTCACAAGGACGCGAGTACACAAGTGCAGGCAGGCGAATTGAGAAATGGCCTAGTTCTCTTTCTGTGCTGCCTTTGGGTTCCATTCTTTGCATGATATTCAGATTATTTTCCCATTAAAGTATAAAATATTAATTCCTTGAAGCTCTATAGGACCATCTACTAGTGGTGTGCATCTCTACCTGCCTCACGATTCGATCCGATTCCGATTATCTGCCTAAAGATTCGATTTGAGTCTGAAATGCATCACGATTCTTCACACAAAAATTTTCATTAGTTAATAAACGCAGTAGAATAGTTTAATTTCTTTTTGATTTCGAAATCCCTGAAAAACAGAACATTCATCTATTCACTATAGTGAGCAATAATGTTTAAAGTGTGCTGCCTATAATTACTTAAATAATTTAAGAAATAATGTTTTCGGTAGAGCAGCTTTAAGATAGAATATTACTGAACTTAAAAATAGTAAACAAATACTGTGTTAAGTGATTCTTTCACATCCAGGATCCCAAAACCGAAATTAGCCCAGACATCCGATTTTAATGTAACGGGTACATCTTTGATTACTGGTAATGTTGGCCCTGTGTCCCTGTCCGCCTTTTCTGTTTTAAATTGGCGCTACGGCAACGCAGCGCGCATGTCATTGCAACTCTGCCGCCAGAAGTAATTATAAAACCTCAAAACTTTATTGTCCTGCATAGACATAGAGAGAAAATCTCATTATGTCACGTTGCTGCATCGATGTGGAATCATGCACGGCTGAATCGCGATGCATCTTAGAATCGATCATTTTTCCCACCTTTACCATCTACTAAACATCAAAACAAAGATTCATTTTAATTCCCTTCATCGTAATGAAAACAAAACAGAAGTAATTTATTTGGGAGGAATTATTGTGTAGACGACCCCGAAGCCACCCTCGGGCCACTACTTAATCAGACCTCATTAAAAAACAGATGTCAATGTTTGCACCTTCTTTCAATCCAAGACCAGTAAAACAAACTTCTAATGAAGGGCAGCTCTCGGGTCTGCCTGCATCTGTTTTGTTTTACATGTTTAGTGTGTAACCTTGGCCAGGCTACTGCGGAGTGGGCTTTGGGACGCTGCGGCACTGACAAAGTTGATTCTGATCATTCAAACAAATTTATTTCAGCGACAATTTTCAAAGTTAAAAACTCAAACTATATATTTTTAAAAATCACAATTTTATCACAACATGCTTGATTATTATTGCTATTTGTTTTCACTCTAGAATCGTCCTCTGTTCTGTTATCCTCACCTAATGACAGGACTTAGGAAATGGGACCATTTAACAACCAGTGCTACTTCACTCCATCTATTTTCTGTCACATTCAAGACTGATTTTATGATCTTATTGTTAAATTTGGTGGTTCTTGATGATTTGACTGTCAGTGACTTGATCCTAGCTGCTGGGTTCCTTATATAGGAAACTTTTTACTGATTGGCTGAATGAACTGACCTGCATTTTACTTTGTGAAGCGCCTTTGAGACGACTGGCTTGGCGACATCTAAACAAACTGAATTACATTTATTTTGAGCCTATCCTATCTCTGAGATCTTGTAAATCATCACTTTTTAATTGGAACACTGAGGTCAAACAATCATCATAAGACCCAAACTTGAAAGTGAAAGGCTGCTCTTGCACATTTATTAAAGTTGATGAAAATAAAATGATATATGGTCACCTGCTAAAGGTGGGTCCAGTGAGGTGACCGAGTGTCATTCTCCTGGTGACAACCACAGGAAGTACCTAATTAGGAAAGTAATTGGCAAATTTAAGTTATCAATGCTCTCTCTAGGGAGCCTAAGTCATGCCCATCTACTTTCAGACCATGGGTCCCCGGGAGAACAAAAAAATGAATGCAAGTCAATGGGACTAAAAACGTTATTCTGCTTGTTATGTGCCACGGATTTCACACATGGTGTCCGTGCATTTTAAAGAAGCATTTTCATACCAGGAAAGCACTTATTTTCAAATGGGGAGAAATGTTACTTTAGGTTTTGTGTGAAAATAAGTCCAGGGCTACAAATGTGCATCGCCAAAGTGGCATCATTGAACCAGACACGGGGAAAAACAGGACGAGAAAGGCTATAAGTTCAGCAAACTTCTAATCCTTCCTTCAGAAGGAAAGAACCACCATAAATCTGGCCGTGTAGTAAGTAGCAGCTACACTAGGGGAGAGGAGGTTATGTGGTGACGTCGTATATGCAACGTACCAACATCTGATGCTAATTACAAACTTTTATAAGCTGATGAATAGTGGTCGAAACACACATCATAACTTTTCTATTAAATATAAGTACAACATATAAGCGATCCAGGGCGTAAGGCAAAGCGGGTTAGAAAATAACGTTTTTAGCCCCGTTGACTTGCATTCCTTCTTTCGTTCTTCCGGGGACCCGTGAGCCGACCGGAAAGAGAGGAGACTAACCCTAACCCATCATTTAACAAGGTGAGTGAATTGAGAACTCATTTCCTTTATGACGACCTTACCAAGAGACAGAAGAAGAAGAAGAAAATATCATTTCTATAGCGCCTCTCAGGATAAAAGTCACGAGGCGCTTAAGGCGACAGCAGCAGGAGCAGCAAAAAAAAGCATGTTACAACAGGATCCATGTTTCATTTCACATGACATTTTCCTTAATAGATGCATTTTCGCCTGATGTTGAAATCTTTGCATTATCATACTGCAGTATGGTAAAAAAATATCCTAATAAATTGAGTGGTATTAGTCATCTGCTTAAAAAGCACAATGATTGTCTCCATGTAGGTAGTCAGGGCTTTCAGCACACACACAGAATACCAGCATGGCAGTGCCTGTAAACAAGACACGTCGGCAGAGATGACGGACGCGTGTCAGCAGGGTGAAGCAACATGCTTTGTGATAAAGTTAAATGACTTAATGGTGCTAAACAAGATTAAAATATTGAAGTGACATGAAACGGGACTTCTCAGACTGCTGGTTATAAATACTAACCATGTTAACCCTCTCAGGCTCAAAATAAGTTTTGATAAAAGGACAAACAACTAAGTACTTCAGGGGTACTTCTTTGAGTTAAAAATGCTCATGAAATACGTATGTGGAGTAACCAGGAAGGTAGGTTTTAACGTCGCAAATCTGCAACGCCTGCCTCCAGACGGTTGAACAGTTATAGGTTAAGAGCAGAAAACATTGGTGACGCAGCTGCAGTCACCGCATCGGCTGCATTTTAAAATAGTTTTGTGCAAGTCCCACAACATTATCAGCATGACAAACATTCACGTGGCCAGGCCGTATCAAAACATAAAACAACGTTATCCAACAGAGATAAGAAAGCCATCATACCAATAAATGCAACAGTTTTAAATCAGTTCATGCATTTCATTATATTTTATTTAATTAGCTAAAGAATTTGGTTTTCAGAATCAGAAGACACGGGGAAAGTGAAAACAGCAACCGTTTATGAGGATTCCTTCTTGGTAAACCAAACAGAAAGTGTTTACTGGTGCAGACAAGAAGCTGCTGTATCACCACAGTGTTCCAATATGCATTTGTATTATGAAAAAATAAGATGTCTTTGGGCAGCCAATAGCATTTGTAGAAAGGTGGAATTTTCTCTCTTTAAACACTTTTTCTTAAATGTACTTATTCTTTATTTAACCAGGAAGGTACCATTGAGATTAAAAGCCTTTTCAAGAGAGTCCGGGCCAAGAGGCAGCAAAAGTTACAATTACTCATTTTCTGCACCACAGACACAGGGGCGGCGTTAGGCCCGGCTACTTGGGCTGAAGCCCCGAATGTTTTATGAAAAGCCCCAGATCTAAATCGCAGAAGTAACATGCAGTACCAAAGTCCAACAGAGAGGGAGCAGCTGGCAGTAGTTTGTATACAGCCTGCCTGAGCCTCCACCACTGAAGAAGAAGCCCTTCAGCAGCCGGCTTCTTCTACACTCTCTGCCTGAAACGCATGAGTGAAGATGGACATAAGGACGTTTTTTAGACCAAAAGTACGGCGACAGAACCCCAGCTTTGATGAGACTGGTGTTGACTCAGGTTTGTGAGTCTTATTTGAAAATATTTGTTGTGCTGCTGGTTTGCCTAAAGTTAGCTTACTATCAGGTAAAGTTGTTGGAGAAAGAAAGGGAATATTTACTATCATCTCACACTAAACACTAACAGGAACAATACTCTGCCCTGAATATGCTTAAAATGTAGCTTCAGATTACAAATTATGTGGTACAAGATATATATGATGTTGACTATGTGTCACGTGTGTGTGTGTGTGTGTGTGTGTGTGTGTGTGTGTGTGTTGAGCCCCGGATGTTCTTCAGTCCTAAATCCGCCCCTGGACAGACATGCTATGTACAAAATTACAGAAGGCATTTACAACACAGGAAATCCGCCTCAAGGGCTCATGTCCGGTTTTAAATTTATTCAAGGTGATAAACTCAAATTTCCAGTTTTCCTGCAGCCTTTTATGTTTACATCTTTACAAATATTTATTTTTGGAGCATTTCAACAGAATTCACAGTAACATCATTTTGTGATTTTTTTTTCTGTTTAATAAAATCACAACTTGATGAATTTTGTCTGTCTTGAAAAGTTTGGACACACCTGAAGTATCAGCACTTTTTAACTTTCTAAAGGTTTGAGCAGTGCGATTTAAAAGACCACAATAATATCATTTTTTACCTTTGTAATGATGGAAAATCTTATTTTTGCAGCATGCAAACATTTAGCCTAAGCGCTGGAAAAATGGGATCCGCATGCTTCCACAGACTACTTCCATCTGAATTTGCATGTCAACGTGTTTAAAACGGGCACATTTATATTTAGAGTTCAACGTTTAAAAAATTATACGACTCAAATATTTAATAATAAAAATGTTGTGCTATTTTCCAATCGGTGCTCCGTACTCACCCAGCCACAGGAGGACGAACGAGATCTCTCCCAGAGTCCCACCTGCTGCCACCAGTCCGTGCTCGGGTTTGGACCAGCCGCACCCGGCACTGTTCAGCTTGTTGTGGATGTAGTCCCTGCACAAGGCTTTGGCTTGGGACACCAGCTCTTTGTCGGCGTGCGAGCGGTCAAACACCTCAGACGCAAACACGGAGGAGCGGCGCAGCATCTCCATGTCCGGTCCGGAGCGCGCGCTGCTCGCCTCCCCGCCGTCAGCGACACCTCCACGGGCTCTCCTGAGCTGCAGAGGACGCCCCCACGCAGACAGCGAGCGTTCCGGAGGCAAGCCTTCAGAACGGACGGGATTAGATTATGGGCTGACAGACTGGATAAAGATCATTGTTTACACGAGCAAGAGCGGGAGAAAGTAGGAGAACGGTTTAAATCAGAGAGTTTAAATGGCACCTACCTGACGGCTGCTGAGCCCTAAAAGGAAGGATCGTCCTACACGGAGACAGCTTCCTCGTGTTTCCTTTAACTCAGGATTTAAGGAGGACAGTCAGCGCAAAAGCGTTCTCCGGCTCTCTGGCAGGCTTTCCTTCTAAGGGCACTTATTGTGAAGTCCAAAAGGCGGAGATAAGCAGCAATATAAGCCCCGCCCGTCCACACACACACACACACACACACACACACACACACACACACACACACACACACACACACACACACACACACACACACACACACACACACACACACACACACACACACACACACACACTCTCTCTCTTGGCCAGTGGAGGCTGGCTGTTGTGGAGGAAGCTCAACAGCATGGACGTAATTTTGGAGGGTGG
>SSNQ01034407.1:422899-436809 GCA_006942095.1 Nothobranchius kuhntae | reverse complement strand
CCAGCTATTGCCTGGAACCGGTGCTAACCACATCGAAAACGTGGAATTAGCCATCTAGTTACCATTAAACGTGCACTTCCCCATGGCGCAAGCGCCCACTAGCCTAACCAGCTAATGTGCTCATCTAAAAACAGCCCCCTTTCACAACCAACTGAATGTGTACGGTTCCGCTTACGGCAACATCGTACACAAAAAATGCTGAACACCAACTAGAAATTCACAAAATTTTTATAGAAATAAAAGAATCTTGTTTATTGGGTCTTTGGTTTAAGACCATTGGAAACTGTATTTAAGGATCATTAGTCATTTTTAAGGATTGTTAAGGCCTTAAATTAGGAAAAGCAAATTTAAAACTTTTTAAGACTTTTTAAGGACCTGCGGATACCCTGCATCAGATTCTGTCAAAATCCTGGGAGAAATGTTACTAGATGTACTGAAAAGTCCTGATTTACTAAAGGCCGAGGGAGCTGAACAGAATTATTTCTGTTGTTTTAATAGTTAGAAAACTTTTTTAAAAAGTGCAAAAGACTCATCGACTCGTACGTACCCTCATTTTTCTGAAGGACAAACATGTGCCAACGTTAAACGTAGAAAACGGAGCCGTTTTAACAGGAGCATGTCACCACCACCTACAAGATGTGGAGTTCCTCTGATGTTTCAAAGGCACACTATTTCATCATCCTTATTAATAAGCTGCGTGCTGTCATTAACCTTTTAGATAAATACAGACGATGCATTCGTTTAGTTTAATGTGGTGTTAAACAAAGCAACAGCTCACAAATGATTTACAGTCTGATTTATTCATTCCACACAAAGCATAAATGTTAATTTGGTGTTTTTGTTTTGTTTTTCCCAGATATTTTAAACCACTTTCAGGCTGCGGTTGTTGCTGCCACCATCTCCTTCTGCCAGCAGATGTCAGTGAAGCACAGAGGTTAAAACAAATAGGTGTTTTTGCTGTTTTTAAATGAAATTCAGACATCTATCGGTTTCATTTTAACCCTGAGATAACAGATGTTTGACCACACACCGGCTAGCACCTGAAACATCCTAGAAGTGCAGACACAAAAGACTGTGACATGATTGGACGATTAGACTGCATCTGGCTAAGGCTTTTCCAAGTTATGAAATGAGTGAGATCTGTAACTGAAAATCATCACGAAAGCTGTGGTGTTAAATGTTTCCTGTGCTATCATTAGATTGATGAAAATAAAGAAGTTTAAATTAAAAGATGGATAAAGAGGATTTCCTGTTCATATAGAGATAGTAATGTGTATATTACTGTTAAAATGATGTAGAAAAATATAAAAACCTTTGGAGTAAACGAGTTCCTTTTCACTTCTGGGATCATCTGAGTGTGTGCTGTACGTCTTCTCTCTACAGACTACACGTCGTAGGTGAGAAGGCTGAAACGGGACAGGAAGGCGTCGCTCAAGAACGTCGCAAAAGCAACGGCCCAAGCTTTTAAACTCGACTGTCCCGCCTGCAGAAGGACAGCTGAGAAGTGAAACCGCTAAAGAGTGACGACATCCAAACGTCTCGCACGCCACCGCGATCTCTGTAAGCATCTTCATCTTAAAAGCTTTTGATTTTCATTAAAGTAGTGATTGGAACGGATCTACGCTGCAAAGTGCTTCTTTCTGTAAGTGGACAGGCACAGTTTAAGGCTTCGAGTGCTGCAGGGGCCTTACATTTGAATGTGCGGGGGCCCTGAGGGGTCTGCCAGTGCCAGCGGCTGCAGGTTGTGACACTGGAGCAGAAAGCCCTCTATCCCACCGCTTCCTGTCAGAGGGTTACTATAGAAAAGGTTCTGCTCAGGGGGGAGGACGCTGTCAGAGCCCCAGTCGGAGTCGGAGTCTGAGCTGCCATTCCCAGAGCCCTCGGTGGCAGTGGGCGGGTAGCTGAGCTGCTCCAGCTGCTCCACCAGGTCGCTGAACTGCACCGCGGAGCTGCTTTCAGAGCGGACAGAGTAGGCCGGGAAGTTGACCATAGAGCTGGCCTCGGACTGGACGTCAGACCCCGGCAGACGGAGCGAGGACGTGTCCGGGCATCCGTAGCTCACCGACAGGGATTCCCCTGCAGAGCTCAGACCCAGGTTATCCAGGGAGCTGCACTCTGAGCGGTTGTTAGCTAAGGAGCTGGTCTCGGAATGACCAACGATGCTATCGGGGACAGAATTAGGATTTCCATTCAGGTCCTCAATTCCCACACTAAACATCCTACTCTGGCTGAGGCCAGCTCCGTCCACAAAACCGAAGGGACCTACTTTATTGTCATCATGACCGAAGGAGTAAGCCTCTGCCCCCCCACCATAAAAAGACATTTCAGTGGGATCATCATCGATGAACTCCTCTGAAACATGCAGACCTGAGCTGGGCATCAAGAACACGGGCTTCTGCTTCGCGCGTAAAAGCTCCTCCTCAAACGCCTCAGGTGTAAGAGCACACTTTGTTTTGCCTGCACTCCCTCCCGCCGAGCTCCCGGTGACCCTCCTCCCATCGTGCTCGTTTTCCTCATTGCCATTTCTGAAGGGCTGCGACTGGGAAGCGCCGCTCTCCACACACACAAACATGGGGCTGCAGTGTCCTGCTGCCTGATAGGTAGAAGCACCTTGAAACGAGAAGTGAGACGAGGAAGCAGCCTTGACTGGGTCTTCCTGTGGAGGGCTGGGGGGTCTAGTGGCTTGTGGTGGGGACTGGAGCTGCTGAGCGGGTGCAGGAGACTGGCTCTGAGAGGGCAAAGGCTTGGGATGAGATGGCAGCTCGGTCTGTGGAAGGATCCTCGACTTGTGGACAGAATGGAAGGAGTCAGCAGTGGAGGAAGGGAAGCCCAAAGCTCTGGGACTGTCACTGAAGGACAAGGTCTGGAAAAGAGGAAGGAAACGGGAAAAGAACCAGCATCAACTGACCCATATATGGAGGTTTTCCTCTAATTTTTCCCAAAATGTTTCTCTATTCTCTTACTTTACCTGTATTGGCACATCGGTTGAGAAGGAACGGGCAGACATTCGGATTTTACTGTTTCTCCTGAACAAAAACAGACCTCTATGTCAGACTCTTTACACATATACTCACACACACACGCACACACACACACACACCTCTGGTAGGGAGTTCTCTTTGATCCGTTTTCCCTGACATACTCCACCAGCTGCTTCTGCGTCCTTCCACTGGTTAGAAATGATTTAAATCAAAGGTTGAAGCTCGTGCGCCAAGATAACAAAATAAAGTTTATTTTTGTGAGGAAATGTGTTTAACGACTACCTGTATCTGAAGGAGGAGCCTCTAGTGAAGAGGATTGCTTTGGATCGGGGTTCCGGCTGATCAAACAAACGGAAAAAGGAGTGGTATTCCACACAGATCTTCCAAAAGTTTTTACACTGGTCTCGACTGGCCATCGTGAATTCCAGAATATCTTGATGGGGGCCCTGAGAAGACGATTTAGAGATGACAGGATAGAAACACGCAGTGTCCCACATCTTAGATGTAACAGATTTTTTTCATGGACGCTTACGTGAACTTCCGGGTGGAGTTTGATCAGGAACCGTTTCCTCTTGAAGCTCAGTTTGCGAATCTTTGACCAGTTGAAGGTATTTATTTTTGTGTTGCCCTAATTTAAAAAAAGAACATAAACAACATCGTTGGACTTTTGAGCCACACTCACAGGAGAAAGCTGGTACCACGGCAGTGTTCACCTGGAACACCTGAAGCCCCATGTGGGCTACAGCCAGGTTGATTTTGGTTCCCTCCCGGTCAGCTGCGGTGTGGAAGCGGACGCCGTACATTTCCAGTTTACGGGCAATCTCTAGGATCTGGAAGTCCGACTCAGCAGGAGTCTGACCCCTGGAAACACAACATTAACACTCCTCAACGACAGTAGTACAACACTGTTACGTGACACTCTGGTAAGTAAACCAGTATTTTTATGCCAAAAAGAAATTTGATCCCAAATCCCTCCTAATCTCGGGAATATAACAGGCATTATCTAAAACTGAGTTATTACTACCAAACAGCATGTTAGTATGCACCCAATCATCATTCCAGTCTAATTTGGTTCATCCGTTAAGCAGTGAAATCTCCTTACACCCCCCACCCTCCTGCCCTACTGGCCGTACGGCTAACAGACGAGCCAGAGCAGAGGATTAGGACAGGGAACTCTGTCTGTGATTCCTCACTGGCAACCAAAGGAGGAGATTAGCACCACACTTTAGAGCCGCCTGTGGTCTCCAGGAGCTTTTTCTGGAGGAAGAGCCCAAACAAAACCCCGCTGGCTATAGAGAGGTTTTTAACTGTGCTTCCGTAGAGGCCGGCTGTGGGAAAAGACTACAAACTGAAGGCAACAAAAGCACTTCTTGTGGTTGTTACTGACGACAAACATTTATCACAGATGAGCTCCTACCATGTTCAAACCACAGACGCCGAGCTGCCACTCAGTTATAATAGTTGTTTTTAAATAATATCTGTAGGATATAGCGTGAAATCAGTGGTGAACCAGATGTAGCTGAAACTAAACATCAGTAACCTCTTGTGAAGAGACACAGGGTTATATAACTTACAACCCCCGTTAGACAGTTGTTAGGGTCAGCTCAGTGGCCGGGTGATGCGAGTGTCTGCCCTGACACTGGGAGATCATGGGTGTTACGGCCACCAGTTAATGTTGTAGAACCATGGATGTAATTTTGGGGGGGGGGGGACGGGGGGACATGTCCCCCCCACTTTTTCCAAAGTCAAGTTTTGACCCCTGCACTTTTTACCATCCAAAAACAATATTACTTTATATTAAATTGACACTAGTTGAGCTCTAGGACCAAGCGGAAAACAACCGTTTGTGNTANCACACACACACACACACACACACTTCTAAAGTGAAAATTACGTCCATGTGTAGAACCCCTTTTGTTTGTGTATGATCCAAAATGGGGCCTATGCTCTGGCCGTGTTGTCGGTCTCTGATGTTAATGTTAGCTGACGGTGAATTCTGTGGTAATGATCCTAAAACGGGTCTTAGGAATGAGCGTTAAAATCTCAGCTTATGATTTTATCAACGTTGTATTTTAAAAACACTCTCTGGTTCAGTAAAACTTTTACCAAAGTTTGAACCAGATGTCTTTAATGTTGGTAAACTGGTCTTTAGATGTTAACCTTTTTGTTCCGTTTCTCATTTGGCATTACTTTTATAATGCCCGCATCAGTTTGCTCACCCATTGTTTAGTCAATTAAACACTTTTTTAAATCCTGTCATGTTTCTTATGTTGCCCCGTCCCTTCACACACACCTAACATCAGTTGGGTCGTAGTGGGTTCAAATCCATGGTTGGGTCATACAAAGACTGTAAAAATGGGACCCATTACATTCCCGCTTGACACTCAGCATTAAGGGGTTCAATTGGGGATTAAACCACCAAAGATTCCTGAGAGCTGCCGTGTCTGCAGCTCACCGTTCCTCCAGTGGATGTTTCACGTGTGGAGAAATAATTTGCTGTGACGACTAATGGGACTTTAACATCCCAGGTCAGAGAAGAATGGTCAGAATGGTTCTAGATGATAGACGACAGCAGCTCCAATAACCACCGGTTCCTACCAAGGTCTACAGAACAGCATCTCTGAACCACAACATGTTGAAGCTTGAAGCAGATGGACTCCAGCAGCAGAAGACCACACCAGAGCTGTGTCCAAATTCAGGAGAACGTGTTCTCCTGTGACCGGTTCGAGCGGATGTTAACAGCAGTGAATTTGGACAGTCTAGCCTTAAATAATAGCCCCGCCCCTACTTCAGTGGATGTCCTCGTGCCACCTAGCAACTAATATTGCACTAATACGTAAGAAGCTGCAGGAATGAAGCACATGTTTTAAACGATTTCCTTGTTTTGTTACTGTTTGAAGAGCTACAGCAGATGTACCGCTGGCGCCAGCATATTTTATGTGTCAGGCTGAGACGCAACCATATGCTGGTATAGTATTATTTATTTGCCTTTGTTCAAGTCTAAAAGCTCTTACCACTTCCATGTCAACTTAAGCTAGCTTCACGACACGAGTTATTGGAGGTACTGAAAAACATGAAAACGCTGCTGTATTTTACATCCATCTGTGTGATATCAGCAGTGCATCTCGGGATTTACAGAGGTGAAGAGACTACACCACACCTGTTCTCAAAATCGGGGAAAAGAGGAACAGATTTCAAGATCGCATTATTAGCACTCTTTGAATTTGGACTGTCTTGGTCATGGCGCTGTGACGTCATTGGTCTTAAAATTTGACCTCATGAGCACGCAAGCCCTGAATTTGAACACAGCCCAGGTGTCACTCCTGTCAGCTGAGAACAGGAGCCTGAGACTACAATTCACACAGGATCACCAGAACCAGGCCAGAAGAGACCAAATAATCAGCCGTTACTTCCAGTGTTTTCTAGAATAAGAAATCAAAATAAAAACAACAGATTAGTTTTATTAAATCTGCTCTTTGTATTTATTTTGTCTTATTGTATAGAAAGGCTGACAATATAAAATCATGTGTATTTACTCAGATACAGACAAGTCTTTGTGCTTGTTGACCTGGGAATGGCTTAACCGCATTACTTTATAATTAGATCTGCCACAAAGATGCATTTAACTGGGAAGGTCCTTTCCACTGAATTATTCTCAATGCTTCCATTTTTAGTTCTTTTTTATAACACAGAAATGGTTTTTCTTTACCTTGCTGACAGTTTTGTTTACCGACTGCAAAACCTCCTCAGAGCTGACGCTGTTGGTGGCGTCACTTCCTACTACGTTTATCCGTTCAGCGTCGGCTCTGCGGAAGTTTTGCAGTCGGCAAACAAAACTGTCAGCAAGGTAGGGTTGTCACGGTGTGAAAATGTAACCTCACGGTTATTGTGACCAAAATTACCACGGTTTTCGGTATTATCGCGGTATTTTTTTAAACGTGTTACATTTTCACACAATTAAATAAACCCTGTATGTCAGGAAATATTGTCCTTAGTTTGGGTCTAAATTTTGCCTAAAATGTGTTATTTTGTAATTATGTTGTTTATTTGTTTACATTTTTTCCCTTTAGTCTTTAAAATACCAATTTTTGCCCATAACTTCTTATTTTATGTCTGGTTGATGCCATGATTTTAATAATATTAGATCAGATGACACTCAGGACTCAAGTAGCCTTCTAATCAGATACTTTTTTACCCTTACTTGAGTAATAAACCCTATATCAGGAAAGTATTGTCCTCGGTTTGTGTCCTTCCAGTGAGCTGTGCAGATGTGGGAAAATGTCATCAGGCAGTAATCGTTGTTAAATTCATAATTATTCTCGGAGAGAGACCAACTCTTATCTGCCCCTGGGAGCCCCGTAATGCATAGCGTCATTTCAACATGGGGGTGTCCGCGACACGGTTTATATGCAGGTAGCGGCGCTGCGGCTGCTTTATATAGCGACTCGTTGCATTCTCCCTCAACCCAAATCCTCGGATCACGCATTTTAGCTAAAGCGCTAATGTTAGCTTGCGTTGCGTTGACTATAGAGTTGAGGGTGATGGTCACGCAGATGTGTCATGAGATTTGAAGCGTTGCTGCCTTTCACAGACACTTTTTCTGCACGTGCTGCAAACAGGATAGCCGTCTTCTATCAGCTGTCCCTCGGCATTCTTCAAATATCCAAAAGATGCCCGTACTTCCCACTTTGTCTTCTTTGAGGGATAATAAATGTCCTCCTGAGAGCTGCCGTCTCCTCCTTTGGCCATTATTTCAGCTTTAGCTTCATGAAAGTTTTGGTTGTAAACAACAAAGTGCGCATGTGCCGCCGGCAACTTCAGCAGATGATACGGTGGCTGGTAAGGGTCACCGCGCCTACACCGCAGCCACGGTAACCCACCAAGATAATATAGTTTTTTAAAAACAAGACGGTTATTATTACTGTCAACTTTTTTACCGGGGTTTACCGCTACACCGGTTACCGTGACAACCCTACAGCAAGGTAAAAAAACAACCTTTTCTGTGTTTTAAAAAAGAACTAAAAATGGAATTAGAAACTGAACACAGCAAGAACACACCAAAGAGATTCTCAATGCTGCTAAACCAGCAAGAACGAGAGGTTTATAGAAAAAAGATTTCTTTAGCACACTTGTGGAAGCAACATAACTTTTAGCGACTAGCTGTTGGGCTCGTATGTGAGCCAGATCAAACCTGGAAACTGTTTAGAAACTGGTTCTGGACTGGTTTGATGTTCTACAGTAAGAATCAGTACAGTGGTCTGTGACCATGATGCTAGCCTCTTTTGGAAAACAATGCTGCCAATTTGCTGCAACGCTGAGCCAGTGTAACAGGTATTACAATTAAATAATATGAAATAGGTATTGAACTATTGTCTTGACAACTTTGGACCAGTATCAGAAAGTTCTAGATAAGACTATGGAGCATTGAAAGGATCACTTCTCTTTGGAAAGAGAAATTAGAGTTTCTTGTGTGTGTGTGTGTTTCTGTCCAGTGGTTCTAACACTACCCGGGTAGATTTTTTTTAAAAGTGTCAGTCTAATCTGTGTCAAGGGATGTAGTGATAGTCCTGGGGTTCGCTGAAGATGGATCCCACGGCAGGCCACACCGTACTCTGGTCCGTCTACAGTCACTCTCTTGGAATTGGCTCGCCACTGAACCCACAAGGTTCAGATCTCAAATGATCCGGTCCTGGTCAAAAAAACCAATCGGAGCTCGTGGTGAGATAGCTCGCCCGGCTGACGCAGCTTCCCACGGCCGTATTTCACAGAATTCAGATCCAGGATCTTTCAGCTAATCTGGCGGTTGCCTCGTGAGTAACGGCTTTCACAACAGGAAGTGTTGACTAACAGGAAGTCATCTCAAGGCATACTCGCCTCCTAGTGGCGGGGAGGGAAAATTACACCTCCAACCTTATGCCGCAGCACAAACTCCAATTCTGATGTGGGTTACACTAGCATCAGAGAGCCTTAGGTCGTGGTCAGACCGTGGTGCTAATGTGGCACGAAATTCCCGCAACGCCTTCATGCTGATTTGCCAGAACGGTATGTCTTCTAAAAAGGGCTGCTTTCTGCACTTCTTACCTACTTTTACAAACATTGATGTGACATCAGGTGAAATTTGTTAGCGATCGTAATATGGCTCTCAGCTAAAACCACTTCAAATTTTAACTCAAATTCTGTAAACCTGACTTTTGAGTTTTAGCCATGTCAGTGTTTTCTAGGGTCTATTATTGGTGGCAGCCATCTTGAATTGGGTTAACTCTGGTATGCACATCCAATGAATTGAATTCTAGTTTATGGTGTAATGGTATTTGTATTCTGATTTTACCCTACAGAACGTTTGGTTCTGCACAGCCGCATACCAAGTTCCCACGCAGACGTGTTGCACACATTAGCCATTAACACAAGTGGCTATGTCCAAATTCAGGGTCTGCATCCTTCGGAGACCTGACCTACCCAATCGACGAAGGCTGGTGTCGGTACCAGACACCCGGTCCTTCGAAGACCAGGAGGACGGTAAGTGAACGACAGTAAAATTGGACAGTCTTACCAGTCTTACGTATGCCCTGTCACCTAGCAACTATGACGACCTTAAACAGAAGTCACCAGAAATCAGCCATGACATTAAAACCAAGATACCTACCGAACTGAGATTATAGGCGTACCATTAACCCTGTAATTCTACTATTGGGTGATAAAGATGGGAACCACATGGTTACTCTGCTCCTCTAACTTCTCACATGCCCCTAGAGCAGAACCACTGACGTGAACGTCCTTTGGCCTGCTGTCTGACTGAAGGGTGCAACAACACGTCAGGTTTGGTGCCCAGCTCTGAAGAGTTAAACAAGTTTTCAACATAAATTCTCTCAGTGGGAGAATTTAAAATGGAAACCTGCACTACTGCAGCATATTTTTTTCACTTACCAGATAATTGTTAAGCAATAAGGCCTACAACGCTACATGGGAGGGTAATTTTGAGGATGTCATGATCTGTGTCTGCGTCTCCCTCTTGTGTCTCCTTGTGTGCTCCATTCCCCCCTAAGAATCCCCCTTATGTGTCTCTTTGTGTTCCTCATGTGTCCCCTGGTCTTCATCCCTCCAGATATTCCCTCCCAGGTCCTGTGTTCCTTCAATCTCCCCCAGTCACCCTTCTGCAGTTTTTTATAGGTTCAGCTTTTCATTTTATTAGTCTCTTTAGTATATTTTTCCACAGGTTTTTGGAGTTTCCCTTCCCCTTAGAATATTAGTTTATTTTGCTGCTCATCTTGTCTTTAGGTTTTTTACTCTTTACTCTTAGGTCATGTTAGTTTCCTCCCTGATTAGTTCATTGCTTTCACCTGGTTCTCTCTCCACACACCTGCAGCCCATCTGCCTCCCATCATGCCCCAGTGTATATAAGCCCTGTCTTGTCTCAGTGTCTTGTCGGTCCACTGTTGTTATCAGCGTTGTTTAGGTGCTCTGTGTGAGCTTTAGTTCTAGTCTCCAGGTTTTGTGCTCTATGTGAGCGTTTGGTTCTCCTGATTCAGGATTTTTGTTTTTGGCTTCCTGCCCCTTTGGATTTTTAGTTCATCATCCTAAATAAAGGATTTATTTTTGAAACGCTCCTGCCTCGTGTCATCTGGGGTAATCTGCATCTTGGGTCCTAACCACCTCCTTGCTCTCAGCGTGACAGAGGAAAGCAATGACATTATGCCCGAGAAAGTTCAAACAATGACAAACCTCGTGCTTATCTGGGATGTGTCAACATCACAGTAAAATGGGTCAATATGGTCAAGGCTAATGACATTTACTCTGAGCTGTACTACATAGAACTGAAGAGGCAGTGTAACCCTTGCTGCTGGTAGCAACACTACACCGGTATCTATCCTCATCATCATACTCATTAAAGAGACTTCCTTAACCTTTATGCTTGATAGCATATCAGGGTCAAAGACTGAACTGTGTGCTACTAGGAAGTTTCCGATCACATTTTTTGCTCTCGAGACGATTCCGAGTCATTTGATTTTAACCCTCTGGAGGCAGGCGTTGCAGATTTGCAACAGTTAAAACCAACCTACCTGGTTATTCCACGTATATTTCATGAGCATTTTTAAACTCAGAAGTACCCCTGAAGGACTTAGTTGTTCATCCTTTTATCAAAACTTATTTTGAGCCTGAGAGGGTTAAGAATCTGTCAATAACGAGTCCTGATCCGGTACTTTAGAAATGCGCCAAGGAGGCCACAGAACCTGACATTTGCAACCACAGACGCTCATCCAGTGTGATAAATGTACTGATATCTTGGTATTTCTGCTGTCTCTTCACCATTTCTTGGAGTCTTAATGTATTTTTTAGTGTTGGCTGGCTTAGCTGAATTGCTGCAGCGAACAGAGCAGGGTCAGAGTTTTTAAGGTGGAGCATCAAGAAGTGAACGCAGCACTACCTTTTCCACCTCGTTGGATGCCCAGTTTGCACACATTACATGTTTTCATTACACTCCCTTTGCGGTTTTCTTTAAAAATACATCAAAATTACAGACATTTTTTCACTCTTGAGGTGACAACTATGCTCTGTGTTTGCAAATTTCTACATGCTATGTTGCGCGAATTCCCAGACTACCTTAAATTGTGGGACTTACTGCGTTGTTGTCTATGAAACAAACAATACTGATGTGAAGGGACTTGTCGAATGTAAAACTAAGCCACTGTTTTTCTCAGGATGAATTTAAAAAGTAATGTTTGTTGTTATTTATGGTTAAATATGATTTTTTCCCACTGGTTTCCTGAAAATCAAGTGATTGGACCCGATTTCCGATCACATGATCGGATCAGAGCATCCCTATGTGCTTTTGTTATAAATGACTATGATATTACCGGCTGCAGGGAGTTTCCTGCATAGAAACAGAGACCACAGCCTTCATGAATAATAAGCTTACGACTAGTCTGAGAGAACCCAAAACCTAAGTGTAATGTTGCCGTCTTGAATCAGCTCTAATGTCCAAAATTTCACAATTCATGTGACCATCACTTAATTAACTGTTACAGTGCCATTAGGCATCTATTGAACTGAACTTGATGGTTGTTTACAAGAAAATAATTCACCAACAGCAGCAAAAAGTAGCACTTCTGATGCATCCAGGGGTCAAGCCAGACAGGAAGTTGCTAGTGTTTCTGTTAAATAACAACGCAACGGTAAAATAAGGCTGCTGTTTTATGATAGCAGCATTATTTAGTCTTGGCTGCGCTCAGACCAGCTGTTAGCTCATCACCGCTGTTGGACATTAACCTTTATCTAAACAGAGGCTGTTGAAGAGCTATCTACAACATGTAAGACAGTAACTGAACGTTTACACAGAAACACTCAGGGGAAACTCACAGATGTCTGCGGTGGAGCTCCATGATCCTCTCTTGCACTTTGTCTTGATAAGGCAACAACTTGTTGGACCTCAAAAACTCCCTGTCTGCTACGTCATCATAGTCACCGATCTCCGCTGTGGTTTAGAGAGGCACAAATCAAAATAAATATTTAAATTTTTTACTTAACAGATGAAAAAGTGTTTAAAAAACGCTAAAAACAGAAAACACCTTTGATCATGAACATCAGACATTCTTACATTAGATTTATTTTTAATAAACGTTTCTCATAAATAATTTTTTTCCTAATTATATTTACAAATCAAACATGAACGTACTTGTCTCTATGATGACCTTTCATCACATTCGGAGTCACACAAATAAATTAATAAAAGTAAAAAAACAAATTTTATCGTACACTGGACGAGGTGGGAGGCCAGCAAGGCTCCGGTGTTCTCTGTGCAGACCAACCTGCCCTCCATCAGATCTCTCTTCATCTGCAGGGAGAATAAGTACCTGTTGAAAAAGCAAACAAAAACCATTACATTTTACTGTAGAGCATGCATATTCGCAAAGCAATTAAAAAATTCATGAACTTCAGAGGGAAAAAATAGGACAGGCTTAGGTGTAATGCTCTTTGTCAGGGACACGAGCCGCTGACCTGGTGAACTCCTCCTGCAGTTGCCCGGGGTCAGGGGGGAAGAACTTCACCGAAAGTCTAAACAGAGTATTTGCTGGTCCTGAAAAGGTTAAAGACAGATGATCAGTCAAAAGACACACCTTCATCAGGAGGAAAGTCAAATATTTTAGCTTACTTCGGACTTGCTTTGCAATAGGTTTAGTGGGATCCACCCAAACCTAAAAAGAGGGATACATTGATTAATTTTAACATAATTTAAAACACAAAGTTTACCAACTAAACTCTGAACGACTCCTGAAACCATTATTGACCCAGATGTATGTAGGTTCTACTTAGACAGTAGTCTTTAAAGGCATACTATGCAACTTTTTCATAGGGCTGCACAATATATCGAAAAATTATCATCATCGCGATAACAGGACGTGCGATAGGCCCGTCGCAAAGCACGTCAAAAACGGCGATAAATGTTTGGTTCAAACATTTCCATCCGTGTCATACATCAGCTTTTTGTAAACCAGCTGTTTTTTTTGACCAATCAAATGTAGCCCTTCTGATATGCGGCCAATCAGATGGGTCCGTTCACGTAATACGCCCGCCCCCTACGTAGACCCTTACCCCAAAATTCCACTATCTCCGTTCCACCCCCGCTTTCCGCTGCCGCTCGCTTCCCGTGTTCGTCATGCTGGCTCCGATTAACAAACGCACTTTGTGCTGAGGTTTCTGGAATCAGCGCTGCTTTCAAACGTGAACGTGAGTCCGCTCGGTGTCGGTGTGCTCCGGTTAGCTTCCAGCTAAAAGGCTACAGCACTCTCCTCCCAGTCCCACCCTGCTAAAGAGGGCCTGGAAAAGTTCCCCCACACATCAAAGTGATTTTTCATTTATGAGCTTTTATAACCTTGTTAATCAGGATAGTTGATTTGCTGCTGCACATAAACTGTCAGTCAGAATCTCTGCTAG
>SSNQ01034407.1:388505-408779 GCA_006942095.1 Nothobranchius kuhntae | reverse complement strand
GGGGGGGTTACGCTATAGGCTAGGCAGGATAGTTAGCTCTGGTTTTTCTCTGCTTTTCTACGATGACTGACTTAAACTTCTTCACCGCGCCGCTGAGTCGTGTTGTCAGCCATGAGTACCGCACGTGCATATTTGCCACAGAACTCAACTCACGACGTATCCGCAGCTTTGTGCGTAGTTTAGAGGGGTGAGTCGTACCAGCGTAAATAGATGCCAAGTTGTGGTGTACTGGCTACGCAAAATGTGTACAGGTTGGCAGATCTGCACAAGGCTAGCATTCCCTTTCACAGACATAAAACTAAAATAAAGATTTGACCAGGCTGGAGAGAGTATGTTGAGTACCATGCTGAAGCACGCAACGCCTTCAAAGGGTGGGCGCTAGCAGAGAGACCTAGATGGGCCTGTGTTTGAGCGTAAAAAGGCTACAAATGCAAAAAACAAATATGCAGTGTGTTTTATTAATAAAAATGATCAAACTATGACAGCTGTGTCTCTGGCTCTGAAACTCCTTAATAACAACACTAAAGATTTCTGGAAAGAAGTGAGACTCTACAGGAAGGAAAACACCTATACCCTGTGTGGTTGCTGGAGTCTCAGGAACTGAAAATATCCTAAAGTTGTGGCGACAACATTATTAATACTTGTTTAATTGTGTACCAAGTGAACCTTACAAAATGGGTTACAGTGAAAATATAGATTTACTCATGTCACATGAGGTCCATCAAGCCATTATTAAACTGCCTAATAATAAAGCCACTGGGTTGGATGGCATATCTGCTGAACACCTAAAGTATGCTAGCAGTAGATTAGCACCAGTCTATATGCCTTTTAGCTTTTCTTGCTCATGGATGTTTGACTGATTAGATGCTAGCTGTTCTGTTGGTCCCAGTGATGAAAGACCAGAGTGGGACAGTTGGTAACATGGATAACTAGAGGCCCGTTGTTCTAGCTAGCATACTCTCAAAGGTCTTGGTAAGAATTCTGCTGGACAGAATTAACGACACCTTAAAAATCACAGATGATCAGTTTGGCTTTGTCTGAGCTTGGTACAGACATGTGTACATATGCTCTAAAAGAGATTGTGACCAAATGCAGATACCACAACTCCTCAGTCTCTATGTGCTTCATAGTGCATCCAAAGCATTAGATAGAGTTAACCACAGGAAACTATCCATGAAGCTGCTGCAAAGAGGTGTCCCAAGATACAACGTCCACATCCTGGTTTATTGGTGTGGACAACAAATGTTACAGTATCTCAGAGCCGTTTAAGGTCAGTAATGGAGTCAGAAAAGGAGGCGTTCTATCTCCTCTTCTTTTTAACCTGTACACAGATGACTTATCAGTGAGGTTAAAGGTGTGCAGGACTGCCTGTGCAGCTGGTGGTGTTGTCTTAAATCATCCGATGTATGCAGATGATTTAGTGGTTCTAAGCCCGAGTACTGCTGGTCTACAACAGTTACTAGATATCTGTTCTCACTATGGAGTAGAACACAACGTTGCTTATAATGCAGCTAAAGGTGTGGTTATGATCTGCCAGGCTAAGGAGGACAAGCAAATGAAGTTTCCAGATTTTTATCTGTCAAACTGTGTATTAGTGTCACCAAGAAAGTCAAATATCTTGGTCATATCATCACTGAGGACATGAGAGATGATGATGACATGTACAGGCAGTGCCTGCCGTATGTTATACGCTCAGGGAAATACTCTCACTCATAAGTTTGGGTCTTGTTCTAGTAAAGTAAAAATAACCTTGTTTAATGCTTACTGTACACCGCTGTACACGGCCCACCTATGGACTAACTATATGAAATGTAGTATACGTCGGCTGCAGGTTGCCTATAATGATGCTCTGCATTTGATACTGAGGAAGCCTAGATGGACGAGTGCAAGTGAGACTTTGTAAATGTGAGTATAAGCACCCTACAAGCTGTTTTAAGAAATTATTCTTATATTCTTAAATATTAATAAATTTATTTGTAGGCTGAACAATTCTAAACATGTGATTGTTTTAAATCTAACCAGCACCTGGGTCAGTGCAATACGTTACCAGTCAAAGATGTGGAAACTCTGGTATAACAGCCTTTTTCTTTTTTAGATTAGGGAGTTACTATAATTTATACTTTATTTTCACACTATTGTTATTATTGTCTCTTGTTTCTGTGTTTCATGATTGTCTCTTGTGCTTTAGTGTGTCATATTGTGCTCATTTCCTTTGATCTTATCTGTACATTTGGTTAGGGTTAAATAAAAAAAATCGGATGCTTTAAAAAAGAAATCTGAATGTGATTTCAACGGCAGGACGGGGCTGAAATTCCTCAGCCAAACTTTCAGCAAGGCTTCACTGCAAAGTGAGTCCCCTCCCCCACCAGCTCAACTTTGTGCTGGCCATGAGTGCTGCTCTTTTCTTTCTTTCTCACGTCTTCTCCTCTTCCTTTCCACACACTTTCTTGTCAAACTTGGTATTTGCCGGCTTGTTTGTGACTACTAAACCAAAGACTGCCCCATTCAGCAGCTAGATCTCACATCCCACCCTCAGCCTTGTTTTCCCCCTCTTTTTTCTTTTTGCAAATTTTGAGATGGAAGTTAAGGCCAGCGAAGGGTCTGGTTGCGCCGGATAAAGGGAGTCTGTGTTTCTCTGCCCTGATGGGCCTTCCTCCCCGGTCCAGAAACCACAAGCCTGAGCTTTCTTCTACGTTGGCTGTGGGAGGAGCAGAGGAATAAGGGCCAAATGTCGGCTGATGGTGATGTGCCATACCAGGTAGCTTTGACTAACACAACTAAAATGTCACAGAAATGTCCATAAAATATGATTTTAAAAGACTTACGACAGATAGTCTAGTCTAAACCAATGAGCAGAGTGAGCTTTGAACTCTGTAAAAGGGGACAAGGGCTAACGGATCCAAGGATATGTTCCCTCGGCTTAGATACAAAAAAAAATCTTTTAAAAGAAGTTTCTGCTATTCACAATAACTTCAAACAAAACAAACTCATATATTAGAAAGAAGCAACAGGAACAAAGTTGTCCTCTTCATTTGTAGGCACCCATATAAAGTTATGTAATATCTGACTTCTATAGGCGTTAAACAGGCAGCCTGTAGCCTAGTGAACTAGACCAAATTCTTGCTTTGCAAAGGTTGGTCCAGGAACGCTCCACTGGGACCGCTGCAGCCCCTAACAGCATTTTGGCTGGCCAATCACAGCTCTCTAGAGGGGTTTCAAACACATAAAGAGCTGTGATTGGTCCATAATGGTGGGCCAATCATAGTGCTCTATCTGCTTAGTGAACAAATCACAGAGCTTTATCCGCTTGGTGGGCCAATCAGGGCACTCTATATGCCTGGTGGGTGGGATGATGCAACAGAGTGAAACAAGATGGCGACAGCTCGTTTGAAACGGCTTTTAAATTAATTTTGGACTATTAGAACTTCATCTATCTGCTCCATTAGAACCAGGAGCAGATAGATGAAGTTAAGTGCTTTTTTTTTGTTTGTTTTTTTAGAAAAAATGACGCGTTTTCTCCTTCTTCAACTGCGGACCGCCTCATTTACCGATAGCTGTTGCGGTGAGTTTGTCACATTCATTGTCCAGTAGCATGCGGAGATCATTTGAAAGACAACGGTAGAGCCCGCCCCACAACCGAGAGCCGTCAATGGAGCGTTGCCAGACTAAATAAATGTATTATTTGGTCTGGCTTCAGACTAAATAATACATTTATTTAGTCTGGCTTGACAGGCTAGGTAGCCTGGAAATCTAGAAAGAAAATAGCCAAAGCAAAATTATTTTGCTTTGCATGTCGATCTAGGCTACATAGGAGCCTTGGCAGGTCTATCATTGGGCTGAGCAGTATTGTGTTATGTCAATCATAGCAGAGCAGAACAAGATGGTGGCAGCTCATTTGAAATGGCTTTGGCATCAACTTTGGACTATTTAGACTTGGGCTCTTCTTAAGTCCTTTATTTAGAAAGAAGAGCATTTGCATCTACTTCGACAGTGTATGGTAAACTGACATCCGAAGCGGTGGGTGTGTCACGTTGTTGTCCAATAGCAATCAGTCTGAAGGACAAATGTAGATCCTCCCCATGACTGAGATCTGTCCAGACTAAACAATCACACATATGGCTTACCAGGCTATGAACGAGTTTGACACCTCACCACTGACTTTACTTCTTTGCTTCATTTAAACCCCCACAATCCTGTGTTGCATCACTATCACACTCGGTGCATTTACATGTGCATCTAAGTCAATCTAGGTCAATCTAAAGTAAATAACTGGGAGCATTTATTCCAGTTTACACGTACGTTAGAAAACCGAACCCTCAAATGAAGCTTGTTCCACTCCAGTACAGTAAATAGTGACATGCACCTTTTCGCGTCAGCACTCTTCTAGTTAGCTTATAGCAACACAGATAGTAAACAAACGATGGCAGGAGTGAAGCAGATGAAGTCAACACAGGATATGCACACTTGCCAAAGGATTAGACAGCAACAACGCTGCAGCATTTGGTACGTACTAGAGCTGGGCGATACGGCCTATAATCATATACTATAAGCCTGGCGGATTCGGCCGTCAGAGGGGGGTGGGGGGTCGCGCGCTCCATCCCGCAGCGCTCCTCCGTGAGAGCTGGGGTGGAGGTGGGGTGGTTGCACACGTTTTGCTGCTGTTTGTCACCAGTATCAGTTGATGGAGGGCTCTAGTTTATTTGCGCCGTTCGTGTCAGTGGACACGGTAGGGTCGGGGGGAAAGGCATGACACTGTTTTAGTCTGGCGGATGGCCAAGCAAAGCCTGGCGGGCTGCCAGGCTTATAAAAGCGCTGGGGGAAACCCTGGAATGTTGCCAACCTACACACAACTTTCCATTTTTTATTATGAAATTTATTGATATGGGAAAATTTTTCACGATAAGAGTCAGAAATTTCGATAACGATAAATTTTTGATTTATTGCCCAGCCCTAGCACGTCCTGTTCTGTTTGATAAATGACCCCTACTTGTATAGCGCCTCTCAGAGTAAGTAATCCAAAGCGCTTTACACCACAGTGTATCATTCATCCATTTACACACACAGTCACACACTGATAGTGTAACACCTGCTACTTTGTGGTGATGATATTAGCAGAATACTGCTTCTGCGGTCTCATCTCTTTCAGAAGTACCAATAATCGTTTACATGCAGATGCAGTCAGGTTTCTACCGCATTACCTGGGCACCTCAGCACGATTAGAACCAGTTCACCTTCAGCGAGACTAATGATTTATGCATATAAAACAGTTGACCTCAGACCATCTAGGCAAACGTTTGGTTTTCTGATGCGCATGTAAATGCACCAAGTGACGTTTACAAACAAATACCATATGATCAACCCCCCACCCCTCCCCCTCCCCCGCTTAAAGACATCCAAAAACAGCTACAAGATAGAAATAAACATCAGTAGTTAATGTCAGCCTAGTTTAACTTATAGGAGCAATGTCGGCAAGATAAGAAACATCAGCTGATACCAATGTAGATGCAGATATATTGTGCACCAAGGGATGGGTACCTTTGACATTTTAATCGATCCGGTACTAATTACCGGTACCTACGAATCGATACCGGTACTTAACGGTACCAATTTTCGATACTTTTGAGTGTTTATTATTTTAATTCTCTTTTATAATTAAATATATATTTTTCTCAATATATAACAATATTTGATAAATATCACGATAAATAACATACAACTGTTTGTATTTCAACATCGTCCTTGTAGTTTTATAAGCTGATAATTAAACTGAAGCAAACATCTTTACTGTGAACTAAATTTACTGTGTATCTTCAATCCTTTTGCCGTCTTTTTTCATTTGATTTTCCTACTGGGAAGTTAGAATTTCCGAGGAGAAAGCGAACGCACCATTAGCTGATAACAATGGTGGCAATGGAAGCTAACATACCAAGCTAACGTTATCTTAAACAGTTTATTTAGCTGCTGGAGCAGATTAAAACGATGATGCCTCACACTTAGATCGTTGTCGCTGGTTTCGTCTTCACCCAATCACCCGTCGCATTTAGTAAAGTGAAGCCAAACTTTAGAGCGTGTTCATGTTGTTCTAGTCGGAAATTCGGAGTTCCGAGGAGAAAGCGAACGCACCATTAGCGAAACGGAAACTAATATATCAAGCTAATTATATTTACCTACCAGAGCAGATTAAGATGAGGATGTCTCACTTAGATCGTTGTCGCTGGTTTCATCATCACCCAGTTACCCATCACATTTAGTGAAGTGGACCCAAGCTTTAGCGTGCGTTCTCTCTAACCATGCTGCTCTGTTTACAACTGGTTCACAGCAAGCGACGACAAAACGCTCCTGCGCATTCGCAGCTGTCTAGGCAAGTTCTCGTTAGGATGGACGGGTACCGAAACGAGGCACCGTTTGAAATGACGTGAATCGGTGCTCGGTCGGTACTATGGAATTCGGTCAGTACCTTAAAAAGTACCGAATTCGGTACCCATCCCTATGTGCACCCCTATCAATAACAAAGCAGTAATAACCATCACTTTTTAAACAGCGAGGACTCTCCTTTCAATACGGCGGTTAAAACATAAACAAACATTCTGAGAGGACATGAGGAAACTTGTTTGCAACATTAGTGTAAGAAGACTTGCAGTAAACAGTAAATTAAACTTGTACACAAATAGAAGGTGTAATGATGGCTGAGCACCGGAAGTCCCACAGTTAGTGGAAACAGTCTGATAAAAGCCACAACCAAATACTCCACTCTGGAGTTTTGCATCTATATTTGCATTAGTGGGGAGAAAAGCACAGTTGCAATGTAGAACAAGGTAGTTTCTCCTTAAAGTAGTTGTGATCGGGCAGATAGGAGGCTAATCTTGCAGCATGGCAGTAACTTTGGAAGGAAATAAAGCACAGCACTCATAGCCGATGTGTTTGGCTGTGTAGCCATGCTGCTCAGAGATAAAACACAATTCTCCCACCAGCCCACGACTCCTCAGAATGAATGAACAGACATACGAGTGAATGTTCATGAACAACACGGCCTCTCAGGGGGTCATCTTGTTCTTGCCAAACTGCAGTCTGCTTGACAACAAGACTGCCGTCATTGAGCCCCCCCAAGCCGCATTATGTGCAGAGCTTCATTCAACAGGTGTCCCTCCTTAAAACAGACAACCTTAAAAAAACTTTTTATGTACAGATTAAACAACTCACTAAGAAACGTCTTTGCAAATTAAACTTGTGTCTGTCTCGCTCCATTAGCTTAAAACTCTGAAACAACATATGGTGCATAAGATTATGAAACGTCTGTCTCAGCAGTGCTGCTAACCGGCGTCTGCCAGAGCAGTTAGTGTTGAGACTACGTGAGGGTTTAGGACAGATACAGGGAAGTGTTCTACCCACGGTTCTGATGCAGCCCCCAGGTCCAGAATCACACCTCTGTGTGAAGCAGCTAGTAAATAGCGTATTTAAATCACTGAGCCAACTTCACTTGGATATCCCCCGCTCAGCAGGAAGGGGCAGGAAATACGCTGATATAGTAGCTTCCTTATTGTTTCCTATTCGCCTGCTAAATTACTCTGGCAGCATGTTGGCAAGTAACAACAGGAACCCAGAGAAACGGCTTCAGTTTGATGTCCACTTCTCTGTAAAGAAGGAATTGGTGATTTTCCTCACCGTGTGAACGCCATACACACATTCCTACTGTAGCAATCCATTTCTTCTGCGTTTTTACTAAGTTTATTTCTGGATTATCTAATTATAACTATAAACGTTAAATGTTCAGGCCTTTTAACATTTAAATATGTTTAAATATTAAGCATGACCGACTGGCTCAAACATAAAAAACTTTGTAATTCGGACATCTAAAACATATGTGGAAACTTTAAATAAGTCACAGACATTGTGTTAACACCAAGTAATTTAGCTTTTTTTCCTATTTTGTAGCATTTCTGCTAATGTAGCAAAAATAGTTTTTCTATGTTTAAATTAGGGATGCACCGATCAGGTTTTTTGCTGCCGATCACCGATACCGATATCAAAGAATGCTGATCACCGATACCGATCACGTGGATTGGCCAGAAATTTTCTACAATATTATAATGAGTGCTGCAAACTACATAATCTGAGAATGAAGGAAATGTAACCTAATCTAAAATGGTCTGATCGGTCTGCTTTGATCTATTTTGAAAACTCCGATCAAAACCGATAGGGGCGCTATCGGCCGATTGGGATCAAATGCCGATCCATCGGTGCATCCCTAGTTTAAATGCACCTAAACTAGACACTAGGGCTGAGATACATACCCTAATAAAAATCTCTTAAATAAGTTTGCTCAAATTGAAAAAACTCACAGTAATTAAGCAAATTCATTCAGCCCAGAAAATTGACAATGTTTTTGCAGGAAATGTAATGAATCTGAGCCCTTGGTGCATTGTTTCTTCAAAAACGATCAAGAACAACTCGACAGAAAAACCACCAACATGTTTGTCACATCTGAGGACAAGGAGCATCCAGGAGAAGCACAAATCAAACCATGGACACCTAAAAGCGCCCTGGTGTGCTGCATGAAGTGATAGGAGTAAGAAGCATTAAGGAGGAAGGGATTTTAGCACCAAAGCCATGAGGCAGCAGCTGTCACCAACCCAAGCAAAGCAGGCTAACCAAGACAAGCAGCACGTTTATCTGAGATGGTGATGACCCCCCCACCACCCACGTGCAACAGCTGACACTTACATCTATGTCGAAGAACTCCTGGGAGTCGTCCAGGCCCTGCACACGGATATGCAGGCCTCGCCCATGACCTTTGCTCCCACTGCCCATGTTGCCACTTAGACTTTGGCCTGGTTCCAGGGTGCTGATCCCAGCATTGAACTGGGCTCCCAGTCTAGTCCCGGGGGTCTGCAGGACCCGATATGAACCTTCTATTTCCCCCATGACTCCTGCAAACACAGAACAGGTAGAAATTAACCCACGCGGGTCATGAAAAGAACTAAACCAAATATCCAAATTTGACTTCGCATGAAACGCAGAATGGTTTAACTTACACCAATGACCAGTGTAACCAGGTTTTTGCATATTTCAATACAAAAATAGCTGCGACCACAGAAAACGCAAATGCAGACACATCTGACTTGTTTCCAAAAGCCAGGGAAGTGGCCCTTTACGGACAGCACATTTTACAAAAAGTTCAAGATGTGCAGTAAATAAACATATGTGACAAAATACCGACTTCGCTGTTTTCTTCACCATCTTTATTTTGCGTTTAAAACCCAACTGGGCCAGTGGGCTGAGGATGTTCTTGCCTGCGCTTTAAACACTGAAGCAGAAAGTTTGGGCTCATTTTCCTTTTATAAACTAGTCCTCCACGCACATAAACACCTCAAAAAGTAAAAAAAATAAATAAATAAATAAAGTGAAAACCCTTAACTAAGTTCTCGACCCTAACAGGTAACCCACGCTTTGAGTAAAACCCAAATACCTCCTGAAAGAATGATAAAAGCGGATTTAAAACTCACCTTTTTTGGCCTGAAACGAGAAAAACTAAAACTTTGTAGCACAGAGAAGGTCACTACTCCGCTCCATGGTCGTCGTCAATCCGAGCAGCGAGCTTTCACGCTGCCCCCGATTGGCTGAAACAACCAATCAGAAAACAGAGTTGGTGCGCACGCTGCTCTCTGATTGGTTGAAACTGTCGCTCTCGAGCTGCTATTGGTTCAGATGTGGGCAAGGGTTGTAGGCTCGGTAAAGATTTATCTTCCTTCACTTTAAATCACTTTAACGGATTTTTTGAGGAAACAATGATAAACGCCATTGAGTATCACGCATTGTTCAGAAGAATGTTTTGATAATTGTATTTCTTCAGAAAACGGCGGGAAACACAGTCCTTGTTTTATCTTAGCAGTGTTTGTCTATCTTCTTCAGTTTAGATCAAAATGAATACTTTAACACGTTCAAAGGAGACACCAGTAAGTGTGTATTTGACACATCTGCTGTTGGTTTCACCCAGGTCTATCTTCAACAAAACAGAACCGCAAAATCAGTAATTTTCACTCTGTGGTAGAGCTCCCCCTGGTGGTCTCTTTAGGGTAAACATCAAAAATTGAGCAATGCATCTGAAATGTGAAACTGTTTTTAAAAAAGGATAGATAGATAGATAGATAGATAGATAGATAGATAGATAGATAGATAGATAGATAGATAGATAGATAGATAGATAGATAGATAGATAGATAGATAGATAGATAGATAGATAGATAGACGGACGGACGGACAGATAGATGGATAGATGGATGGATGGATGGATAGATGGATAGATGGATAGATGGATAGAGAGATAGATAGATAGATAGATGGATAGATAGATAGATAGATAGATGGATAGATAGATAGATAGATAGATAGATAGATAGATAGATAGATAGATAGATAGATAGATAGATAGATGATAGATAGATAGATAGATAGATAGATAGATGATAGATAGATAGATAGATAGATAGATAGATAGATAGATAGATAGATAGATAGATAGATAGATAGATAGATAGATAGATAGATAGATAGATAGATAGATAGATAGATAGATAGATAGATAGATAGATAGATAGATAGATAGATAGATAGATAGATAGATAGATAGATAGATAGATAGATATAGATGGATAGATAGATAGATAGATAGATAGATGTTTATGTATTTAGCAGACGCTTTTGTCCAAAGCAACATACAAGTGATAATCGCATGTTGCCCTTGAGGCAAACAACAACAATAACAACAACAACTTGACATCATTCATGGAGAGGAGGGAACAAGGGGTGGACAGTAGAGAGGGGGGACGGGTGCAGGGAGGGTGCTAGTTTAGATGATGCTCTCCGAAGAGCAGGGTCTTCAGAAGTTTCTAGAAAACTGACAAAGAAGCCCTTGTTCTGGTATTGCTTGGAAGGAACGATGCATGAGAAGAGTCTGGATTGTCCTGAGCATGGTCTAGGCACTACTAGCTGATGATCCTGTGATGACCGAAGCGGCCGGGCCGAGTCGTAAGCCTTTGCAAGAGGATCCAGGTAGATGGGAGCCGTACCATCTCGGACTTTGTATGCTAGTGTTAGCAATTTGAATTTGATGCGTGCTGCTAGCGGTAGCCAGTGGAGCTCAATGAACAGAGGGGTGCGGAGGTTTCGAAGGTTGTGAAAGCGGTTTGCTGTGTGTGACTTTCCTCTGAAGCCATGTGATCACAGGTATAGGATGATGGCACATTTTGCATTTGGGCCAAAAAAAACCTTTTCTGTGTTATAAAAAAAGAACTAAAAATGGAACCACTGAACGTGCTTGACCTTTGAACCCTCAGGTATTACTGCACAAGAAACACAAGCTGAGGAATTTCATCTGTGTCTCGTTGTGCCACCATGATCAGTAGAGCTCCACAGGCTTGGTTTTTGCCATGCAACACCACATCCAGAATGAAAACTGAAAATATTTCACCAGAAATGAATTCTTTAGGAATATCTAGACAGCGATGCAGTGGGAAATGCATGAGCACATTTTTTGCTTCTAGGGAAAGAACAACAAACAGTAGGTGATAAATATGATGAGAAACATGACCCAGGCTGTAGAAGTCTGCAGGTGGGATGATATTTGTGCTGAGAACAAAAGTAACCTGTAATAGAAGGCCTACTTGATAACTCAGAGGCAGATGATTTGGAAAGATATATTCCATCATCATGGCAATATTCTTTTTTCTGACAAGATCTGATGTCTAGGTCTTGGTTTTATTTAGAATAACACATAAGAGACAGAAGCAGTACTAGTGAGAGTCTGAGACCTCATGAACTAACACAGTTCTTCTTTAAAACTGCTTTAATTATTTTTTAGACGATTAAAATATGTAACGGAATGAGGAGGGTGATGAAACTTTGTACAGGCGTCTACGTACATATTTTTAATATAACTCATATAACAAATTTTAGATTTAAAATTTTAGCCTTCAAGTTATGCTNTAGATAGATAGATAGATAGATAGATAGATAGATAGATAGATAGATAGATAGATAGATAGATAGATAGATAGATAGATAAATAGATAGATAGATAGATAGATAGATAGATAGATAGATAGATAGATAGATAGATAGATAGATAGATAGATAGATAGATAGATAGATAGATAGATAGATAGATAGATAGATAGATAGATAGATGATAGATAGATAGATAGATAGATGATAGATGATAGATAGATAATGGATAGATAGATAGATAGATAGATAATGGATAGATAGATAGATAGATAGATAGATAGATAGATAGATAGATAGATAGATAGATAGATAGATAGATAGATAGATAGATAGATAGATAGATAGATAGATAGATAGATGGACGGACGGACGGACAGATAGATGGATAGATGGATGGATGGATGGATAGATGGATAGATGGATAGATGGATAGATGGATAGAGAGATAGATAGATAGATAGATGGATAGATAGATGGATGATAGATAGATGATAGATAGATAGATAGATAGATAGATAGATAGATAGATAGATAGATAGATAGATAGATAGATAGATAGATAGATAGATAGATAGATAGATAGATAGATAGATAGATAGATAGATAGATGAATAGATAGATAGATAGATAGATAGATAGATAGATAGATAGATAGATAGATAGATAGATAGATAGATAGATAGATAGATAGATAGATAGATAGATAGATATATAGATAGATAGATAGATAGATAGATAGATAGATGGACGGACGGATGGACAGATAGATGGATAGATGGATGGATGGATGGATAGATGGATAGATGGATAGATGGATAGATGGATAGAGAGATAGATAGATAGATGGATAGATGGATAGATGGATAGATGGATAGAGAGATAGATAGATAGATGGATGATAGATAGATGATAGATAGATAGATAGATAGATAGATAGATAGATAGATAGATAGATAGATAGATAGATAGATAGATAGATAGATAGATAGATAGATAGATAGATAGATAGATAGATAGATAGATAGATAGATAGATAGATAGATAGATAGATAGATAGACGGATAGATAGATAGATGTTTATGTATTTAGCAGACGCTTTTGTCCAAAGCAACATACAAGTGATAATCGCATGTTGCCCTTGAGGCAAACAACAACAATAACAACAACAACTTGACATCATTCATGGAGAGGAGGGAACAAGCGGTGGACAGTAGAGAGGGGGGACGGGTGCAGGGAGGGTGCTAGTTTAGATGATGCTCTCCAAAGAGCAGGGTCTTCAGAAGTTTCTAGAAATGAATTCTTTAGGAATATCTAGACAGCGATGCAGTGGGAAATGCATGAGCACATTTTTTGCTTCTAGGGAAAGAACAACAAACAGTAGGTGATAAATATGATGAGAAACATGACCCAGGCTGTAGAAGTCTGCAGGTGGGATGATATTTGTGCTGAGAACAAAAGTAACCTGTAATAGAAGGCCTACTTGATAACTCAGAGGCAGATGATTTGGAAAGATATATTCCATCATCATGGCAATATTCTTTTTTCTGACAAGATCTGATGTCTAGGTCTTGGTTTTATTTAGAATAACACATAAGAGACAGAAGCAGTACTAATGAGAGTCTGAGACCTCATGAACTAACACAGTTCTTCTTTAAAACTGCTTTAATTATTTTTTAGACGATTAAAATATGTAACGGAATGAGGAGGGTGATGAAACTTTGTACAGGCGTCTACGTACATATTTTTAATATAACTCATATAACAAATTTTAGATTTAAAATTTTAGCATTCAAGTTATGCTGAAGACTGAAACAGTTATTTTTTATTTATTTTAAGGAGCAATGAATAAATAAATATAGCAAATAAAGACTAATGCAGCAGTTTTGTGGGTAGAAAAAGAGACTTTTGCAGACTTTGTATTGAAACAAGTGAACATGTGTGACCATAACACAACTGTCCAACATCATAAATGTAGGCCAACAGTCCTTTCCATGGTCATGATGATCCCAGCATGCAACAGAAGCCACTGATCAGTGAGAGAGCCATGTGTCTGTTTAACATAAACGTCAGCCCTCCCCGGCCCCAGTCCAGGCCCCTTTAAATGTGATCTGCTTGTCTATGAAATCACATCCTGGTTCTCACCAAGTGCTAATGAATGTACTTTTTTTTGTTCGTCTTTGAAGGAGATGTAAAGCAGCGAAGGTTGGAGCCATGGCTCATCGCCTTGGCTATTTTTCATGTAACCGTTTGATCTGTGGTTGTTACTGAGCCCAGGACGTCCACACAGTGCTGGCTTTAATAGAGTTAGTCTGACAGATGGTTCTCTAACCGTCTGAGACTTCTCACTGTGATGTTTCTACATCCATCCTGTCAGAACCAATGATTATTCACCATTTAAAGCACTGTCAGAATTCTTAGACAGTGTATATATTTTGGACATCTAGAAACAATTACATTTTGGAGTTAGTCAAGTTCATCAAGAAATCCGACACTTTATGAATAAAGTTGATTTGATTTGATTTGACACAGCTAAACGGGCTTAGCAAGCACAAAATGACTTCAATTCAGTCTAATTCACAGATATTACTTGAAATATTTTGTAGTAGTAACTGAGATTCTTTAACGTTTGGTCTCATTTAAACATCTTTGAATTTTATCTCATACACCAAATGATAGGTTTTGATGTGACTTTCAGAAACTCCACTGGTGCCATCCCCAGTCCCTTTCCCAGGGTTGAGGCTACATTGTAGCTCATCACCATCAGTGCATGAAAGTGTGCATGAATGAGTAGAGCGACTGTTGTGTTGCAAAGTGCCTTGGGGGGTTCTAGGATAGAAGACACTATAAATACAAACAATTCATCAGTTAGAAACATCTGATTTAATGCACATCTACAAGAGATTTTGAGCCAATCTAAATCTGACATCGAGAGCCCCTGCAATTAGCTGCTCATCGTGCTGCAGAAGCATGCTGATCACACTGTGGTTAAAATAAGGTGTGTTGGAGCAGGGACACAACTAACCCATGCTGGATAACAGATCTGGAGGACCAAAGTTGGAGAGCCCCACTCTAAACCATGCAAGATAGTGGCCATTGAGGGCCAGGGTGGGACACCGCTGGTCTAAACTTTGGCCAACAATACTGGCTACAGCTCAGGCAGTTCACACAGTATATTACAAATATGTTGTATTATGTATTTCTATACAACAGATGTGTTATATTTAGTTTACATTTCATCTACCTGTATAGTGACAGTAAAGGCATGTTTAATTTGTTGTAGCTGATTGTCATTCACAACACACACTCAGAGTGCCACGCACACGCGCGCGCGCGCACATACACACACACACACACACACACACACACACACACACACACACACACACACACACACACACACACACACACACACACACTATCCTGCTCCGGTAGGTTATATGTTCACATTTGTTCAAGTGTAGACATTGTCTCCTATTCTTTTAGATGGTGCTAACCAAAAGAACCACAACATCTTCATTTTTAGTTTAAAATTGCCTCTATTTGAAGCTCTGAAATGAAAAAACATATTTTTGGAGTAGTACATGAACCTTGTTTATTTTTTGTCTTTTGAAGGTAAATTTTAATTTGCTTTCGAACACTGTCCTGCAGCAGAAACCAAAACTTTTTCAGTTTCAGTTTAACTGAATCTGTCTACTGCATTTGATTCCAAAACCTCGGTTATCCAGATGTTGTTTTGCATAATTTACCGGTTTTGTGTTGTGAAAAGCTGCAAGGGGAAATTTTTACTGTTGACTCTTTCTTGCAAACCCAGTTAAATCATCAGTGTTGTGCTATGCCATCTCAAACCACAGTCATGTGAAAGTTTAACACAATTCTCCCAGCTGAGTTGCATTAACAGGTTCTGTTATTTTTACATTATCACAGGTAAAAAGTCAAATAACTGTGTTTTATTTAGGAGATCGGTTAGATATTTAATATTTTAGATGAGCTACTGTTGACCAGAGTCAGAACGAAAACAATCATTTATGTTATGACCTGACTGGAGGCGTTAAAATGTGAAGGAAGGGGTAAAATAAGAAACATGATAGTGGATTTAAAGTGGGCTTAATTGTCATAAAAGGTATTAAAAATAAGCGAGCAAACATATGGAGAGCATTATTAAAATAATGCCAAACAAAACCAAGACTTTCTCCACGAGACTGCATTTAAAGGAAAAATTATCAACATTAAAACCCCTGGTTAAAACTTTTGTTAAACGTTTTACTGGACTAGAAGGAGTTTTAAAAATATCAAAGTTGATAATAAAAACCAACGTACTATCAAAACACCCAGTGTCTTAAAAACCCAAAGTCGGTAATTTACAATGTTAACCTTAAAACCGAAACATAAACCAAAAAGATCACATAGATCTTCTAAAATTACACAAAAGGGGTTTGAAACAGAACATAAGGCCTAGAGAACAGCAGAACCCCTAGACTGCTGATGGCACAGCCTTTTTATCCAAGGTGTGGCTCATCAGATGGATTCAGCTCATCCTGGAGGAGTCTGGGCTTTTCACCAGGGCTGGGTGACGCTGGCTCACCAGAGGCCAGGCAGGTGGCCATAACACCCCCACACATAAAAAGAAAAGGAGAAAAGTTAGTTAAAACAAGCAACACCAATAATGACTTTTAAAACTTTTTTGTAACCAAGGATCCCGTCTTTAAACAGGGTAGCTGCAGATTTAAGGGAGCCAAATTTAAGACTTTTTAAGACCTTTTTTAAGGCCACTTTGACCAAAGTTAAGCTATTTTAAAAATTAAATTCAAGCGATAATTTCCAGCTCTTGCCTGGAGCCGGTGCTAACCACGTCGCGAACGTGGGATTAGCCATCCAGTTACCATTAAACTTGCCCTTCCCCATGGCGCAAGCTCCCACTAGCTTAACCAGCTAATGTGCTCATCTAAAAAAATAGCCCCCTTTCACAACCAACTGACTGCGTACGGTTCCGCTTACGGCAACATCATACACAAAAAATGCTGAACACTAGAGATTCACGAAATTTTTATAGAAATAAAAGAATCTTGTTTATTGGGTCTTTGGTCATTTAAGACCTTTGGAAACTGGATTTAAGGATTATTTGTCATTTTTAAGGACTTTTAAGGCCTTAAATTAGGAAAAGCTAATTTAAGACTTTTTAAGACTTTTTAAGGACCCGCGGATACCCTGTTAAAACTACAAAAGCTCCCGCTAAAATGATAAGCAGGCTATCTCAACCCTAGGCTTCATGCAGACTATTGGCGGGGGCAATAAGTATGAAACCAGAGGAAAGCAGAGGAGGGCTCTTGACAAGCTCAACTTCCGACTTTCCTTAGGGTGCGCCCGAGATGGTGTCACAAGAACACCAACACTACCCACTACACTACAGCACTAGATTAAAAAAAAACAGGTCCCTCCCTAAAGAGGGAGATCCTCTAAGCTGCCTACCTGGGGAGCATCAGATCCGTTTTCAATCCTCCTCTCATCAGGTTTGGTGAAGCGGTCTCATGTGGACTCAAGAGTCCCCTCACCAGCTTTTCTCCTCCAGTCGCCTGCTGGTCCATGCAGCCATCTGTTGCTTAAAACCTTTAAAACAAATAAAACATTAAAAATCACCACCAACGGATTTTTTGTTCCTTCACAGAGATGAGATTAAAAATCCCGGACAAGCCCCCATTTATGTTACAACCCATGTAAATGGTGAGTGTGAAGGGGGTTGACATAAGATGCTGGCATGGGGTGGAAGTTATAAATAAAATGTTTTTATAGGAACAGGGTTCAGCAGGAAGATGACTGCTTATACAATAAAGTAACTAAATCTAAACAACAAAAGGAGAAGTAAATAACTGAAAAGCTCTCTTCTTTGATCAAACATACAACCAAGAAATCAATTAATATAAATTAAAGAAGACAAACCAAACAGCCATTTACTAAATGTGACTGCAACCCATAACAATCACCTAACAAAGTCATGAATTAAAGTCTCCCCTCTCGACTTCATTCCCAGCTGAAATCAGCTGTTTCACAATAAAAGGGTCTAAAACTACTTTGATCAAAACCAATCTCTATTGCGTTTTATCCTGGTTCCTGTCATTAGCGAAGAGGCTACAGCTGGGGTGGTTTGAGGCTGCAAAAGGAAGGAGGGGAGGACCTCAACTAAGCCAGCTGCTGTTCATGGTGCAGAAGTGTAGTACAGCACAGGAGGGACTCCGAGGATAAGGTGGAACTGTCCAAGAAGAGGGGAGCAGGAACCTGGCGGTCGTAACAAGCGCCTTTCAAGATAAAAATCATGAGGTGCTTCACAAAAGCAAAAAATTTAAAATGTAAAAAATATTTTAAAATGGTTCAAAAATATGTTTAAAATGACAAAAAATAAAAATTGTGATTAAAAATGTAAGGAAAGGAAAAGAGAAAATGAATAGAAAGAGGGAAATCGGTGGAAGCTGGGAAAGGCGGAATTGGTAGAAAGAGCAGAAAAAGGAAAGGGTGGTGATGACTAAGGTCACTCAAAAGCCAGCTTGAACAGATGAGTTTTCAGCTGCTTTTTAAAGGAGACCACTGAGTCCACTCATCTCAGGCTCAGGGGGAGAGAGTTCTAGAGTCTACGGGGCCACAGCAGCAGATGATCTGTCACCTTTGGTCTTTAGCCTGGTGTGATGCACAACCAGTAGGCTTACATGCCATGACATGAGAATCCAGGGTGAGAGCTGGGTTACAGGTCCCACCAAGACAGAGGGTCTGGTGTGAGAAGCAAGCTGACGAAGAGAGTCTCACTTTGAGAAACAGCTGCTAGTGAATCTAAAGAACAAGCTAGGTTTTACATGTAAACACGATCAAGGAACACTCACCCCTCCCCTCAGTCTTTCCTGAGATGCTTCTGCTGGAACCAGAAACCTGCAATGCCAAAGGAAACAAGATAAAGCCAAACACCGGTGATGAACTGAGACCAATCCCAGACTTGCTAATTACACAAGATCAAGTCTGGATTAATTCTCAGTTATTGTGAAACCAATTCATGCTTGCTGCTTTTCCCTTGTTTAAAATTGTGTGTTACTGATAAAGATTTGTGCTTCTCACCCTGAGATCGTAAATATTCTGAGCGGTTTCAGTCTCACGCTGCGGATGAGACTCAAATCGCGGGGGGATCGAGCATTTGTCCATGCTGCCCCAAAGCTTTGGAACTCATTGCCCATTGGAGTTCGGCGGGCTCCATCTCTGGCGGTTTTTAAATCTCGTTTAAAGACCCACTTTTATACTTTGGCTTTTAGACAGTGACTCGTTTTAGTGTTTCATTGTATCATTGTTTTAATGTGTTTTTAGTATTCATCATGTTTTATCTGCTTTTGATTGAGATTTTTATCCTTTGTTTTAGCTCATTGTAATGGTTGTGTTTTGTTTTAGCCTGTGCAGCACTTTGGGCAGCTCCCGTGCTGCATTTTAAACGTGATGTATAAATAAACTATGCTATGCTATGCTGTGGTAACCTTTTGACCTCCAGAGAAGTGGAGAAGGCAAGGAGATTCATTCTGGCGAAAGTCCTGGTGCACCAGCTAATGGTTTATCTCCCCCTGACAAGCGAGAAGGAGGGGAAAGGACTGGCCATGTCAACAGATGCCATGTAGAGGAGAGAGGGCTGACCGTGAAGAGGAACACAGATTGCAGAGAAGCAGAGAACAAGGCAATGACATCACCTGAAGATTCACTGTCCCCCCCCCCCAACCAACAGTTTGCTGGAGGAGATGATGTAATCCCAAAGGAGAAGAGAGAAGCCTGTAGGAGGCGCTGAGAAGAGGAAGACCATGTGACCAGAAGTGACCAGACGATGGCCTGTGAAGCACCAAACAAAGAAATGACTGTGAGGGAGGGGGGACAGAGGAAATAAAAAGGAGCTACTGGGTCTGTAAGTGAGCCTTTTGATGGGAAGAGCTTGTTGGTAAAGAAATGGGGAGAGAAGTAGAGTGAGAGCTGCTGAGGCTGCAGAGAAATGCCCCTGTCTCTTGGGCTGTGTGTTTCTGTGAGATTCTAACCAGGGTCATTTCTTCAAAGCTCATTCAGCTCCAACTTCGCTATGACTCGGTTTATTGGTAAAGAGTTTTTCACTTTTTAACCCGCTGCGACGGGAGATGCTACATGGATTATATTTTTGTTTTTCAGCTGTGGTAGAGAGTTGATTTTGGGGAAAGAGAGTTTTTGGATGTTGTCTGTGTGACCCGCTGCGACAGGATTTTCATCTTTTTATCTGTTTTTGGAATA
>SSNQ01034407.1:343302-380804 GCA_006942095.1 Nothobranchius kuhntae | reverse complement strand
ATGATTACTTTCTAAATGTTTTCCTTGTCTGGTGTTGATGTTTGGCTCTATATTCACACACACACACGCACACACACGTACGTACGTAAAAATCAGTGTCTTCAGCTTTACTTGACTCAGGCTCTGGTATAAAGATTAAATCCATTATTCGACACACACCGTGTTGACATTGTTGACGTGACAAAGTGGTCGTTGGGTGACACTTGCCTGCCTTTGATAAAGGTAATTGGATAAGATAAAAACTTCAGTCCGTTCCTGAGCAGAACCACAGAGCATGTTGGTGAGCATGTTGGTGAAACCTTCTTGGTGAATGTTCTACACACCAGTAGACATTCTTTAATACTAATCAGATCATAGCTGATAGTTTGCACCTTGTGTGTTTTGTTTGACATTAGAGCACTAAAGTTATGAGGTCACTTTTTATATACATTTCCTCACTGCTGCATACATGTTGAACCAGCGGCGGACTGGCCATCTGAGTTCTGGAGAATCCCAGAACAGCCAGGTGTGCTCTAGGGTTGATTGGCCAGTTAGGGATGTCCCGTTCCAATATCAATATTGAAAATAATTTGATATTGGCCCAAAACCATTATCAGATTATATCGGACTGCATCAAAAATCTCCAATAGTAACGGTCCGTTAAGATTCACATTTTTGCAACCAATGGTTAAAAAAAATTGCCATTTATTTTCATATTTATTGTTAGAGGTGTGAATCTTCACTTGTCTCCCTATTTGATTACGATTATTGGGTCTTCGATTCGATATCCCAAAGCATCACGATTATTTCATATTAATTTGTTTTCTTTGATAAACAGATGTCAGATAATAGCTTTATATATAATATATATATATATATATATATATATATATATATATATATTTTTTAATCAAAAATGTAATTGACACAACCAACCATCCCTCAAAAGCTCTCCAATCACAACAGGTTAGGACAAAACATTTAAGAAGATTTAACAAAGTAAAACGATCTGTTTCCTCATTCAACACCACACCTCAGGCTGAGAAATACACGCTTTGCAAAAACTCAATCTGGAAAAAATACTAAAAAGGACACGTAATGTAATAATAAAATACATAATGGGTTCATATATGAGTGTTTAATGTCTCTGAGCAGCTTTAGAGTCCAATATTTATGCCGCAGTTGAAGGGTGTCAGAAATGACACCAAATGAAATGTTTGACTTGGTTTGCTATTTTATTTGAACCCAGTGGTTATTTCTGAAATGTTGGAGAATGAATCAAGTTCTGTTTGATGCAGAAAATAAAACCTAAAACATCTCTTCTGAGGAGCCAATGTAAATCAGGTGTGCTGAAGCGGAGACATGGAAAACGTGTAGAACAGTGGTTCTGGAGGACCAGGGTTGGGGAAACGCGGCCCTATGGCATCACTGAAGAACTGTCTTTGGTTCTAACTTGAACCTTCATTTGTAGCAGTGTAGAGTAATCCAGTCCAGGTGGCAAAAGCCTAGCGGTTGTAGTTTTAGGAGCAGATTGAAGATGCTTTTTCTACAGTGGATAAATGGCACTTATTTATCTCCACTTCAACCACTGCTCCCATCATGAGAGACCCCACCCCCCAGCAGACAGTTGTACCCATGGAGATATTCCAGGGCTTATCTTTATTGTTTTGGTCCCAGTCCACCCCTGCGTTGAACTGTTGGTGTGAGTACTGATGATGCGTAGTCCTCATTCTGACTTTCTGGTGGAAATGTTTCAGTTGCTCTGACGAATTTTCGTTTTTCACTCCTATTTTTCTATTCCTCCTGAAAACGATCTCTGACCTACAATCTGTATTGTTCTTTCCACACTTAAATGACAATTAAAAGAATAAAAGTTTTTTGCTTTTAAAATCTGCTATCGAATGTTTTATCAAAATGAGCTGCTTGACTGAGTTTGGTGTTTTTACCGTCTTGCATCTTTAATCTGGAACGATGGAAATTTTTTTTGTCTATCCAATTTAAAAAAAAAAAGTGTAAAAGTAAACCTTCTTGTTTTTAAACTGAAAATGGAAAGCATGAATTAACACATATTATTGGCCAAGCCTTAGATCCATTGATGCCAGACCACATTTTTCCACATTACCCAACAGTTTTAACGAAGGCTTTTAAAGCACATAAGTGGAGTCATTTTAATGGAATGAAAGTGTTTTTCTCTTCAGTGTCACACTCGGACTCTGTGTTGAACGTGGGATTTTAACCATGAGCTCAGTCGCTGTACTTACGCAGGAAAGCTTCAAAGAGCATCGTAGTGGACTCCTGCCAGAGCAGAAAAAAGGTAAGGAGCAGAATGTCGAAGACTGGGCTGCATTATGTCAAGACTTCATATAAACTTGAATGAATGGTTTGTGCTCAGCTGCTGGAGGTCCCGGTGCTGATGAGGAGGAACTTCCTACCTACAAGGATGCCTTTCCACCTCTGCCTGAGAAAGCGGCAACAACTGAGGGGACCCAGGAGCCTGCCAATGCCTGGATTAAGATTCGTCCCCTGAAGTCTTCTGTCATCACCCAGGTATACTTCTGTTGGAGTTTCTCTTTAAGCTGTTGGTGTGCAGGTGTGTGAAGAGAAAACTGGCCCGAGCCAATATATTTCAGTGTGAATGTTTGATTTAGCGCGAGCTAAATTCTCAACAGTTCTTGAAACTTGATCCAAAGTTCAGGGACATTGTCCTGCTTTATCGTGAAGTTTTGTCTTCATTATTATAGTCTGTTTTTCTACATGATCCAGGTTTTCCATGTGCCGCTAGAGGAGCGCAAGTACAAGGACCTCAACCAGTTTGGGGAAGGAGACCAAGCAAAGGTCTGCGTGGACATCATGCAGAAGACTGGAGCCCATCTAGAACTCTCCTTGGCCAAAGATCAGGGTCTCTCCATCATGGTTTCTGGAAAGCTGGAAGCTGTGATGAAGGCCCGCAAGGAGATTGTGTCCCGACTGCAGACTCAAGTATGAGATTTCATTACAACTCTGCTCACACACAAAAACCAATAAGAGTAACTAATTCTAGTCATTTTTTTTATCCCAACAGGCTTCAGCTACTGTTGCCATCCCTAAGGAACACCATCGTTTTGTCATTGGCAAAAATGGGGAGAAGCTTCAGGAGCTAGAGCTCAAAACTGCCACCAAAATCCAGATACCACGACCAGAAGACCCCAGCAATCAGATAAAGATCTCTGGTACCAAGGAGGGCCTGGAAAAGGCTAAGCATGAGATCCTGTTGATCTCTGCTGAGCAGGTAACACAACTTCAATGCCTTTGCAGGCTTTTTTTAATTATTTGCTGATATTGTAATAAAAGGGAGAATTCTTTTTATTTAGGACAAGCGTGCTGTGGAGAGAGTGAACATAGACAAGGTGTACCACCCCTTTATCACCGGTGCCTACAATAAGTTGGTAGGAGAGATGATGCAGGAGACCGGTGCTCGTATCAACATCCCCCCGCCAAGTGTAAATAAGACGGAGATTGTCATCACTGGGGAAAAGGAGCAGGTGGCCCTTGCTGTAACTCTGATCAAGAAGGTTTATGAAGAGAAGGTATGTTGGAAATTTAAAAAAAATCTTTCAGTGGTTTTGTCACTCGTTCTACAAGAAGTATGTATTTTCATGTAGAAGAAGAATACCACCACCATTGCAGTGGAGGTGAAGAAATCCCAGCACAAGTATGTGGTTGGTCCCAAGGGAAATACCCTGCAGGAGATCCTGGATAGAACTGGTGTTTCGGTTGAGATCCCACCCTCTGACAACGGCTCAGAAACTGTCATCCTTCGTGGGGAGCCAGACCGTCTGGGTCAGGCTCTTACTGAAGTTTACGCCAAGGTAAAACCATTTTATGCTGAATAAATGCATATGTGAAGGCAGTGATCGGCTAATGAAAGTTTTTCTGTTTTCAGGCCAACAGTTACACTGTTTCCTCGGTGTCAGCTCCTTCTTGGCTTCATCGTTTCATAATTGGCAAAAAGGGACAGAATTTGGCTAAGATCACCCAACAAATGCCCAAGGTCTGAATCCTTAAAACCCCCCATTTAAGTGTATTTTTAGCTTTAGTTGAATGTATCCTGTACTGTGTTTCTGGTTCTAGGTGCACATCGAGTTTACTGAAGGAGAAGATCGAATCACCTTGGAGGGTCCAACCAAAGATGTGCAAATGGCGCAGACTCAAATCGAAGCCATTGTTACAGATTTGGTGAGCATTGTTGGCTTAATAAAACATTGGGTTGATTTTCAAGGCTTGAATGCCTTTAAAGCCATACTATGCAACTTTTCATATTCTTACATCAATGTCTTCAGAATCCGATTTGCCATGTAGGTGAGAGGCTCATCTACTAGGAATTTGTTACGGTGGGAAGGTGCAAACATAAATTCAGGTCAGGCAGTATTTACATTAGAACACCTCAAATAATGAGGAAAGAAACATGGCCAGAAAGCAATCACAAGTGTAGGAATGTGGGTGACCGGGGCATTTGTGTGTGTTTGGACCATTCATCGGTTGTTCAGGAGCCTTCAGCAGAGGGGAAGAAGCTGTTTTTGTGGCATGAGGTTCTATTCTATAAGGACCTGAACCTCCTCCCTGAAGGTAGGGTTTCAAACAGTCCATGACTAGGGTGAGGGGGATCTTGAGACCGTATGTGCTAAAACAACCCTTTACAGGGTTAATGAAATATATCTCAGACCCCCACTGCACCCTGTGGCCAGAATACTGAAGAAGAAAATATCATTTCATATAGCGCCTCTCAAGATAAAAATCATAAGGCGCTTCACAAAAACAAATGTAAAAATATAAAAAAAATTATAAAATGGTTAGAAATATATTTAAAATGAGCAAAAAATAGACAATTGTGATTTAAAAAATGTAAAGAGAGTGAATAGGTGGGGAGAGCAGAATAAAGGGTGGTGAAGGTCACACAAAAGCCAGCTTGAACAAGTGAGTTTTCAGCTGCTTTTTAAAGGAGACCACTGAGTCCACTGATCTCAGGCTCAGGGGGAGAGAGCTCCAGAGTCTGGGGGCCACAGCAGCAGATGATCTGTCACCTTTGGTCTTTAGCCTGGTGCTGCATAACCAGTAGGCTTTGATCACTGGACCTCAGGGACCTGCTGGGGGTGTAGGGACTAAGAAGATCACCAATGTAAGATGGTGCTTGTCCATGTAAGGCCCTATAGACCAGAACCAGGATCTTGAAATGAACCCTGAAGTTGACTGGCAGCCAGTGAAGCTGGAGGAGAAGCGGGGTGATGTGGGTGTGTTTGGAGGACTTGGTCAGAAGCCGAGCACAGGCGTTCTGAACCACCTGTAGACGGTTCAGGGAGGTTCTGCTCAGACACGTGAAAAGAGAGTTACAGTAGTCTAAGCGTGAGGAGATGAAGGTGTGGAGAACTGTCTCAAGTTCAGAGCGGGACAGAATGGGACTCAGCTTAGCAACGTTCCTGAGATGGAAGAAGGAAGAGCCAACAAGAGAACTGACATGAGAATCCAGGGTGAGAGCTGGGTCAAACGTCACGCTAAGATGCCTGACTGAAGGTTTGGTGTGGGAAGCAAGCTGACCAAGAGAGTCTCTGACTTTGGGAACCAGCTTGTCTGGGGCACAGATGAGGATCTCAGTCTTATCTTCATTCAGCTGAAGAAAGCTCCCAGCCATCCAGGTTCTGATAGTCTAAGCAGGTGTGTAACAACTGCAGCTTGGACATCTCATGGGGCTTAAAGGAGATGTACAGTTGGATGTCATCAGCATAAAGACGGTAGGAGATTCCTTTGAAGGAGCTCAGGATGTGCTGAAGAGGAAACGGATAGAGGAGGAAGAGCAGAGGCCCCAGCACAGAACCTTGTGGGACACCATGGGTAAGGGAGGTGGTGGAGGACCTAAACTTGGAGACTGCCACAGAAAAGGAGCGCTCAGAGATAAGAGGAGAACCACTCCAGAGCAGATCCTGATAGGAGGCTGTAGGAGAGGTGGGGGAGACAATACTGCTGATGGTGTTAAACAGCATCTTGGGGTTCCCTTTGCTCTGGGACACCAGGTTGGAGAATTGGGAAACCCTAGTGTCTGCAGAGTTAAAGGATGTCAGAAGATCCTTTAGGTGCAGCAGATGGACGTGGGGATGGGTTTTCTTCCACAAGCGCTCAATTTTTCTGCATTGGCGCAGTACATCTTGGGCGATCGTGAATGAACGGAAGGACAAAAGAGTCTGGCGATCATAGGAGATGGTAGCAGGGACTCTACTGAAGAGGATCACAGACAGGAGCAAGGTGGAAAAGAGGAGGTTAGTGGAGAAAAGTTTAAAAAAAGTGGCCGTGACCGCGGCTAAGCCAAGCACAGGCGCCATCTTGTTACCGACAGTGTAAAAGTCAGGTTGCACTTTAAACTTAAAGCCAGGCATGCACTGTGCGACTTTTTCACTTTTTTGAGCCGATTTTCCACTCGTGCGAGTATCCACAAGATTGGGGCGAGTTTTGCGCCGAGCGGTCGTGTAGTGTACAGGGGGTTATGAGAGGCGATTAACACCACGTGACCAGCTACCGACCAGCAGTCGTGAGCTCGCATGGACTTCTGGATTGTTTGATATTTTGCTCGTTCCTCGTGAGGGTCGAAGCGGCGCAGCGAGCGGCTGCGACTCAAAAAATACCACAACTGCTCTCGACGCATGCGCAATCATGCATCAACACCGCTCGCCCGCTATTTCCCTAATAACACACGTTGTTCGTTTTTTATTTCTAAACGTTTTTCTTACACACAGTGACAAGGATTGTCAAGAAAGCGTGTTTGTCGTGTTCATGTCAAATTAAACTGATCACAAAACAGATTTACTTTATTTCATTTTCCTCATCCAACCCCCATAAATCTGTCTTCCTGCAGCACTCCCGAAGGACAACAGGCAAAACAAGACAAAAAAAGTCTGACGTGTTCAGTAAAAACTGCTTTTTAGCATATTTTGTAGGTCCGACGTGTTGATACCAGACGTACAGTGTGAGCAGTCATGTCGCATCCGAGAACTGGGTCATATAGTGTGAGCACACGACTCGTGAGATCTGCCCTGTGAGGAGATCGTACAGTTTGAGCTGAAGCTGAGTGCTACAAGTGAAAAAGTCGCACAGTGTCTGCCCGGCTTAAGACTGGCAAGCTGCCACCTGTTGGACTGACATTCCTGGCACTGCAGTCTGTTTCCATCGTGTTTCCTGCATGTTTTAGATCATGATCACAGCTGATTTGTATAACTTGCTGATTAATTACTCCTGTAGACACTAATGAAGGCTGGGGAAACATTTCACCTGTTGAGTTACCCCAAAATTCCACTATCTCCGCTCCGCCCCCGCCCTCCGCAGCCGCTCGCTTCCGAACTCAAATTATACTGTAACACGCTCTACAACGGCTCCGCTCCGGTGCGGAGACCTGAGTTGCGCAAACAGGCATGCGTGGGATTTTCGAGATCTTGCGATACAGTCCGAGCAACAAACGCGGAAGTTAGATCCAAACACCCGTTGTGTGGGAGAAGCATCGAAATGAACAGTTAAATCTGCCCTTCATTTATGTTGAGATCAGCAGTGTTAGGATCAACAAAGGGTGACTACTTAGATGGTGGAAACTGTCTTTATGGCTTATTTTTGTGCATTTAAAGTTCAACCGCCATTGATGGTTGTTAAAAGTTGTTAAACCTGTGCATATGAAACAAAACTCTTTTTGTTTAGATTTATTGTGAAATAAGGGAAGTTGTGCTTGCTCCCTTTCCTGTTGGGCAGTTGTGGTTTCTGTCCATTGACTGCGGAGGTGCTCCGGTGTCCGGCTAAAATAGAATCAATCCTATTTTCGCCGGATGGTGGAACGGCGGGCGGCGCACTGCGCCGCACGGTCGCAGTAGTGGAACAGCTCTGACTACAACGGGACCGATTTTGCTGCGGAGTTCGTGCCGGAGCGGAGCACAGATAGTGGAATTGGTGTTATAAAGATGAACGCGCAGCAAGGAGATTGGTTTTGGTTTAACAAACTAAAACCAGACACTGGGGGGTGCTAAAATTAAGCCAAAACTGCCAAATGTGCCTTTAAACTTTGTAAGGAGTATCATACGTATGTATTTGGGTGCTTTTAAAACTTGATATACTACCCTACACTTTGACCAATGTGATGTGAATTTCCATATAAATATGGAAATCCAGTCTGACTGGTCTTTAAAAGTTTAACCAGAAGATTTAGAATTCTTTGTTTATTCAGGGATTGTAAGACACTTTATTAATTCAAGAAGAGAGTCAAGTTTATAAACAAATTTATTTTCTAAACCATTAAAACATGACAACTAGGAAAATTTGTGATTAATGGATCTGAGTGGATGGAGTGTGAGGATGTTTGAATGTGATGTTATCAGAACCCTCGTATTTGAAGAAGCTGAATTATGAGTGGGAGTGAATTTGGTCTGCTATAAACTAACAAAGTTGGTTCTTATCAAAACACGAGACGCAATCTGTCGGGTCTATGTTCCCTGATCGAAGATCCCCCGTGGTAGATCTGGAATGTTGAGGTCCAGGGACCTCAGAGTTACTGAAGTTTGTAGAAGAAACCACAGTGCCGACTAGACTGGTCTCGGGATGTCTCCAGGTCACAACAGTTATTTGCATCTTAGGAATAACTCTTAAGGAGTTGAAGTTAGTTCAGCTTTGTTCTGAAGGAACCGTTTGCGGTCAGATGTAGCGTGCAACAGGTTTTTTTGACTGCTTGTCAAAAGGTGCTCTGGATTAAAGGTTTTGCTTCGGATGGCCGGTCCGAAGCTTTCTCAGGAACTTACAAGAATTAGAACTAACTCATGGTGAAGTGAGCTTTGTTTTAATGATCGCCATATTTTGACACAAATCAGAATTAGACATGTAAAGAGTTTTTACCAACAAACCTCAGAAAACATGCCTCGCGTCAGATACAGGAGTTCTGATTGGTGGAACAGAAAGCAATGTGTCAGGTTATTGGCTTAACCTTGTCATCGTTACGTGTCAGAGTGTGTGAGCTGTCAGAAGATGCCGATTCACTTGTTAAATCTAAAATTACTGATCATAACATAATCATTTCAACCACAGTAATTTAAACGCAGATTAATCAAAACGTTGTTGTTCTTAAATCATATAATGAACAATAATGGTTGAATTTAGAAAGTTCATCCGTCTTGTGCTGTGAGTAAAAACCAGTCTTGAATAAGAGTGAACTTGGAGGGGCCTTGGCAAGGCAACAGTATCTTTCTTTCAGATTAAAGCACCAGTTAAGACTTATGTCTCCCAATGACCCGATACTGAAGAGGTGACCTGTAGATTGAAAAACAGACCATTTCCGGAGGCTACAACTTGTACCTTTTGTGTTAACAGGTAAGCCGAATGGACTACACGGAAATTACTGTGGATCCCAAATTCCATCGTCACCTGATTGGGAAAGGAGGAGTTAACAGTGAGTCTTTTCACTAAACTGAACAGACATTTTGGGAATTTCTTTTAAAGTCCAAAAACTCCAGCTTATCTTGATTTACACCTGTAGTCAACCGCATCAAAGAGCTGCACAAGGTGACTGTCCGCATACCCCCCGACAACGAGAAGAGCAACCTCATCCGTATCGAGGGGGACCCTCAAGGTGTGCAGGAAGCCAAGAAGGAGCTGCTCGAGCTAGCGTCGCGCATGGTTGGTCTCCTTTAAAGTTGGCAAGTTAGCATTTTCTTCCCATCATGCACCGTGTTGCTCACTGTTTGTCTTTTTAGGAGAACGAGCGTACAAAGGACTTGATCATCGAACATCGTTTTCACAGAGCCATCATCGGCCAAAAGGGAGAGAAGATAAAGGAAGTGCGGGACAAATTTCCAGAGGTTGGTTGGAAACTCCTGGCGTGATTGTCAGCCATAACCATGGAGATGATCTTTTGAGTAACTTTGTCCTTGTTTCAGGTCATCATCAACTTTCCTGACCCGGCACAGAAGAGCGACATTGTTCAGCTTAGGGGCCCACGGACCGAGGTGGAGAAATGCTCCAAGTTCATGCAGAAGATCGTAGCTGAAATGGTAAATTTTAAATTTCTAAAAGATGAATATTTCTCAGCTTTAATACATTTAGTTCATTAGAGGTTCAATCTTTGATTCCGTTGGCCAGGTGGAGAACAGCCACTCGGTCTCCGTCCCAATCTTCAAACAGTTTCACAGAAACATAATTGGGAAAGGAGGCTCCAACATCAAGAAGGTACTTGCTGATATTCTAGTCAATTGAACTGCCAATTTGTACTGAACAACATTTTCGTTGTCCTTTAGATCCGAGAAGAAACTAACACCAAAATTGACCTTCCTGCTGAGAACAGCAACTCTGAGATGATCATCATCACGGGCAAAAAGGCAAACTGTGAAGCTGCCCGGAGCCGCATCTTGGCCATCCAGAAGGAGCTGGTAAGCTTCTGAATCTTCACTCCCTCCTTGTATTCAACTAAAGTGCTTACCCGATTGTTTCCTTGTTGCATTCAGGCCAACATCTCAGAGATCGATGTGTCCATTCCCTCCAAGTTACACAACTCCTTGATCGGATCAAAGGGCCGTTTGGTGCGCTCCGTCATGGAGGAGTGTGGTGGCGTTCACATCCACTTTCCAACTGAGGGCTCTGGGATTGATAAGGTCACCATCAGAGGGCCTGTGGAGGAGGTGGAGAAGGCAAAGCAGCAACTGCTTGCTCTAGCAGAGGAAAAGGTTTGTAAGCATGCCTTTCACTACTTGATGCTTGCTTTTTTTAAAACATTCAGCCAGCTGAGGACCAGTGGGGTTTGGGCATCTTATGTGCCTCATTCATCTCAGAAACTTCAGGTTGAGAGCTGTTTAGTCCTGTCAGGTTGTAGGAACAAACCTGTACATGCTTAAAGGCATATTATGGCCATTTTATATTGAAGTCTGAAGTTTTAGCTTCCTTCAGGTAGCAAGTACAACAAAGACTGATATGTCAGATGGTGTCTTCACTAAAGATTTTCTGACCTAAAGCTGGCATGGGAGACCTTGTGGCTTTTGGACTTTTAGAGCTGATTTGAGATCAGTTTTAAACTTTGGTGTTCTGAAGACTCAAGTATGAGATTTCATTACACCTCTGCTCACGCAGCATTACCAATACGAGTAACTAATGTATTTATCCTGTGTGAGCTTTCACTATTGATTCTTTGTTGTGGCTGTTGGTAAAATAAAAGGTGCGACTGCTTAGTAGACGACTCATCGGGTGGCAGGGAGGAGAGGTATTCATTGGCAGTTTCTGCTGTTAAGCAACAATAGACTGCTATAGCTTAAGCTTGACCCTCCCATGTTCCAGTCAGAATTGACAAAGCTCCACGGCTGAGAAGCGAACCTCTTCAAGAAGCCAGTTGCCTTCATTTGAACCCTTTTGGATTACTGCTAGGTAGGGATGGGTACCTTTGACATTTGAATCGATTCGGTACTAATTCCCGGTACCTAGGAATCGATAACGGTACCAATTTTCAATACTTTTGAGTGTTTATTATTTTAATTCTCTTTTATAATTAAATATATATATTTCTCAATACATAACAATATTTGATAAATATCACGATAAATAACATTCAACTGTTTGTATTTTAGCATTGTCCTTGTAGTTTTATAAGCTGATAATTAAACTGAAGCAAACATCTTTACTGTGAATTAAATTTACTGTGTATCTTCATTCCTTTTGCTGTCTTTTTTTCATTTGGTTTTTCCTACTGGGAAGTTAGAATTTCCGAGGAGAAAGCGAACGCACCATTAGCTGATAACAACGGTGGCAATGGAAGCTAACATATCAAGCTAACGTTATCTTAAACAGTTTATTTAACTGCTGGAGCAGATTAAAACGATGATGCCTCACACTTAGATCGTTGTCGCTGGTTTCATCTTCACCCAATCACCCGTCGCATTTAGTAAAGTGAAGCCAAACTTTAGCGTGCGTTCATGTTCTTCTAGTCGGAAATTCGGAGTTCTGAGGAGAAAGCGAACGTACCATTAGCGAAACTGAAGCTAACATATCAAGCTAACATTATCTTAAACATTTTATTTACCTACCGGAGCAGATTAAGATGAGGATGTCTCACTTAGATCGTTGTCGCTGGTTTCATCTTCACCCAGTTACCAGTTACATTTAGTGAAGTGGACCCAAGTGTTAGCGTGCGTTCTTTCTACCATGCTGCTCTGTTTACAACTGGCTCGCAGGGACCGACGACATAACGCTCTTGCGCATGCGCAGCTGTCTTGGCAAGTTCTCGTTATGAAGGACGGGTACCGAAACGAGGCACCGTTTCAAATGACGTGAATCGGTGCTCGGTCGGTCCTATGGAATTCGGTCGGTACCTTAAAAAGTACCAAATTCGGTACCCATCCCTACTGCTAGGGGAGTGGTGATCAGCTGTGACGAACAGTCATCAGGTTTACTTCATTCACACCAAATCTCTGTATCATGATTATTATTATTATTTTTTTTTTAGATGTGAACTGGTAGTCCACTAAGGCCTGCACTTTAGCTTCTCTAGACATGGTGGTTGCTTCTGACTACAGTGGCAACCATTTACATATTAGGTTAGTTGCATCACCACACTTAGGAAAATATGAGTATGCTGTAGCCGACTGTGATGATGCTGCAATCAGGACAAAAAATAAAATGAGGGTTTTGGGATTCACTTTCAGCAAACGAAGAGTTTTACTGCTGAGCTGCACGCCAAGCCGGAGTATCACAAGTTTCTCATTGGGAAAGGTGGCGGAAACATCCGTAAGGTCCGTGATAGCACTGGTGCCAGGATAATCTTCCCCACTTCAGAGGATAAAGACCAGGAGCTCATCACTGTTGTTGGAACAGAGGAAGCAGTGAAGACGGCTCAGAAGGAACTGGAGGAGCTCATCAAGAGCTTGGTATCTGAAAAGTGACAAGATGACGAGCTCAACCCAGCTGCTTATTTCAAAGTGGCTACAATAATGTCTGCTCTTTTGGATTTTCAGGACAACGTTGTGGAAGACTCTATGAACATTGACCCCAAGCACCATCGCTACTTTGTGTCTCGCCGTGGCCAAGTCCTCAGGGACCTGGCCGATGAGTATGGTGGTGTCATGGTGAGCTTCCCTCGCACAGGCTCTCAGAGCGATAAGGTCACCCTTAAAGGAGCCAAAGAATGTGTGGAGGCGGCCAAGAAACGCATGCTGGAGATCATCGATGACTTGGTAAGTAGTGGTTTTGTAACGGCCTTTGTGTTTTAAGTGAGGTGGGACATTTTATTCAAACATTTAACTTAAATGAATTGATCCTTTTTTTTTATTTAGACCTTGACCTAAACATGTTTTTTATGGACAACATCTTTCTCTACATGTGCAGCTACAAAACTTTCACTGTATGTCATCTGCAGATTGGCTACAGATTTAACTTTGTTTATCTTCTGGATTTTAACTAATCCAGGATGCTCAAGTGACCATCGAGTGTGTGATTCCTCAAAAGTTCCACCGTTCTATCATGGGTCCCAAAGGCTCCCGCATTCAGCAAATCACCAGAGATCACAGCGTGCAGATTAAATTTCCAGATCGAGAGGAGCAACAAGGTAAAGGCAGCGGTAAGACTTCTGGTGTTTTTTTTGTTTTGTTTTTTCTCATATGACATAAATACGTAATTTTACTATTTAAAATTTTCTTAAATAATACTATTTTTAACCAGCTGTTTCTCTAAGTGTGAAACTAACCAGCTTGTGTGAGCTTTTGTTTAGTTTTCTTATCAAAGCTGCTATAGTAAATCTACAGAACAAGCTAGGTTTTGAACACAAACAGGGTTTTAGATCCAAACATCTTTTGTTGTCAAATGGTGTTTATCTTTTTGGGATCCTGGTAGTTTGTCCTAAAGCTGAAGTGGTACCGCTGGCTTTCTCCTCTGATATTGAGTGGAGAACCTCTCACACAAGAAGTGTCGTGTTGCTAAATTTGCAAGTGCGCAATGAGTGGAGGACCCAGTTAAGTGCGGCGGTTCGGCGAGAATGACAACAGGAGTAGGGATGTAAGAAAATATCGATATGGCAATATATCGTGATATTTTTCTAGCAATATTATATCGATATTCAAACGCTGTGTATCGGAAATATCGATATGGCAATATATCGTGATATTTTTTCCTGCGATTATTACATCGACATTCAAAAGCCGTGTATCTAATTCTTGAAAGAATTTACATGCAAACTTTTGTGTATTTTCTTTTCATTTTGTGCAATTCAATCGCCACCCGCTAGTTGGCAGCAGTGTGCAATGGGTTTTGTTTCCACCATTGAAATGTAAATCCCTCCATCATGGTTCAGATACCTCATGTTAAACATGTTACGTATCAATTTGGACTGTTTATTGAACATTCTTACAATAAATTCAGTAAAAAAAATTGCTTGTAACGTCTGAATGAATGTATCGCAATATATCGTGATATATCATATCGTCTCCCCTGTATCGTGATATGTATCGTATCGCCAGAATTTCAAAAATACACATCCCTGAACAGGAGGGTCCAGTGGTTGCTTTCAAAACATCTGAAATGTGTTCTTGGTTGAGGTTTTTGAACAAATGCTAGCGAACAACTCGGTACAGTTTTTTCTTTTTATCTCCGCAATAAATTTATAGCTTATACTTGGACTGTTAAGAAGCATGAACAAATGTTTTAAGCTAATTGGTTTTCCACGCTTGCCATTGCATCTTTAAAAGTGTTTATTAATGTATTCAGCAGCTGCTCCTGCAGAAGCTCCTGTTCAAGAGAATGGAGAGACTGATGGTGACGTAAAGGAACCAGCTGATCCAAACGCTCCTAAAAAGTGTGATGTGATTTTGATTTCTGGTCGCAAAGAGCGCTGCGACGCTGCTGTGGAAGCACTGAAGGTCAGAACTGACCGTTTATATCTCACCAGTTGCTTTTCCACCTAATTGTTTATTTAATTCTTCCTTGCTCTAGGCCTTGGTTCCAGTCACTATTGAGGTGGATGTGCCTTTTGAGCTTCATCGTTACATCATTGGACAGAAGGGAAGCGGAATTCGCAAAATGATGGATGAATTTGAGGTTTGTTAGGATTTTTTTTCTCTTGTGCGTTCAGATACTGAAGTTGTAGTTCACATCTTTATTATTATTTTTTATTGATTTTATATATATATATATATATATAAATAAATAAATAAATAAATAATACAATCTCCAACTATTTCCAGGTAAACATCCAAGTGCCTGCTCCTGAGCTGCAGTCTGATAAAATTGCGATCACTGGCTTGGCCACCCACCTCGACCGCGCCAAAGAAGGTCTGTTGGAGCGTGTCAAAGAGCTGCAGGCTGAGCAGGAGGATCGGGTTTGTTTCTCTTTATACTTCAGATATGTTTTTATATTTCTGCCGCAACAATCTTGTTACACATGGACAATTGTCCTGATGTTCAACCAAACAATCCACAGGCGCTCAGGAGCTTCAAGCTGACCATCACTGTGGACCCAAAGTATCACCCCAAAATTATTGGCCGCAAGGGCGCCATTATTACCAACATTCGCACAGAGCATGATGTGAACATCCAGTTTCCAGAGAAGAATGATGAAAACCAGGTAGAGTATAGCTCCTGCATACATGACTTGTATTGACAGCACACAGAACATCGTGGAGGAAACGATCAAGAAAATATCTCTTGGTATTGGGTCCCGACTTGTATGCTGCCGGGAAGAAAGTGGGAACACGCGGCAGTGCCTGGCCCAGGCTCAGGGGCCTCAGGTGGACCTTGGCTCCTCTGAAATAACAATTCTGCCCCATCACGGGGGAGGGGGGAGGACCCAACCTTACCTGGATGTCTTAATTAGGGTTAAATATGTTACCTTTACTTATGGCCAACAAGATGTTATATTCTGTATAAATATAGAACACTTGGACTGTTAAGCTTGGTCTTTGGATGTTTAATCAGAAGATTCTAGGATTCTTTGCTTTTTCAGGGATCAAACACACTTCGTATCAATTCAGACAGTCAAGTTTATAAAAAGTCGTCGTCTTCCTCCGCTTACCCGGGTCGTGGGGGCAGCATCCCAACTAGGGAGCAGCAGACAGTCCCCTCCCCAGCCACCTCCACCAGTTCCTCCGGCAGGACCCCAAGGCTTTCCGGGCCAGATTGGAGAGGATGCATCTCCAAACGTGTCCTGGGTTGACCCGGGGGCCTCCTGCCGGCAGGACATGCCCGAAACACCTCCCCAGGGAGGTGTCCAGGAGGTATCCTGACCAGATGCCCAAACCACCTCAACTGACTCCTTTCGATCTGGAGGAGCAGTGGTTCTACTCCTCCTTGGCTCCCCGAACCTCTGGTGTCCACCAGCAGGTATGGAGGTTGCCACCACGACTGGCACCGGCCACCTTGCGACCACAGCTAGCAACATCCGCCTCAACATTTGCAGAGTGGAACAAGGCCCACTCGGAATCTATGTCCCCCACTGCTCTCGGGACGCGGTCCAAGCTCTGTCGGAGGTGGGAGTTGAAGACAGTCTTGACAGGTTCTTCTGCCAGGCGTTCCCAGCAGACCTTCACTATGCGTTTGGGTCTGCCAGGTTTACGCGGCATCTTCATCTTCCCCTGCCATCTGATCCAACTCACCACCAGGTGGTGATCAGTTGACAGCTCCGCTACAAGGCATATATATATATATATGTATGTATGTATGTATGTATGTATGTGTATATATATATATATATATATATATATATATATATATATATATATATATATATATATATATGCCTCACATATGAACTAAAATAACACGACCTGAAAAAGTTTTACGTTTATGTCCCAAAGGGGAAATTGTAACTGTGACCAGTCTGACTCTCTGCTCTGGGGAGGGTTGGACTCTGAAAGATGGGATGCAAAATTCTACCACCTGACCCCTGTTTCAGTACATGACTGAAAATAATGGAAACTTCCTGTTTTTCCACAGGATCAGATAACAATTACAGGGTATGAGCAGAATGCCATCGCTGCACGAGATTCTATCCAGGCTATTGTGGACGAGTTGGAGGAGATGATCTCTGAGGACATCACCCTTGACAGCAGAGTCCATGCCCGCATTATTGGAGCTCGGGGAAAGGGTATCCGCAAGATCATGGAGGAGTTTAAGGTTAGATTGCTGAGAGGGATTTGGAATGATCTGTCAATGAAATGTAGTTTTTATTTGAAATGCACATATTAATCTTAAATATCAGATTTCAGTTCTTGGGCTGGCAAAATTATGATTCAAACATTTCAGAATGATTTGTTCTTAAATTAAATTAAAGGTGGCTGGAGTGGATGAATCACCCCAGATCTAATTTACCAGTGGGGTAGGTGTTCCATTCTTAAAGTCATGCAGATCAGTTTCAAGTCTTGTGTTCAACATGGCCACCAAAGCTAACTGACTGTAGCAGACACACATATTTGTAGATGCTGAGCTTAAATCTGATGTTTGTCGCAGAGAGTCTCGCATCCTGAGTGTTAACTGATGCGACCGATTGGCTGTAGCTCCACATAACCCAACCTTTATTTTATTCAGTGTCCGGGACAAGGGGGGGGGTTAGAATTGATGATTGATACTCAGAATGGTGGGGCGTGTTTTCAGGTTGACCTCAGGTTTCCACAGAGTGGAGCTGCTGACCCAAACCAGGTGACGGTGATTGGACGCCCTGAGCTTGTGGATGAAGCCATTGATCATCTCCTTAACTTGGAGGAGGAATATGTAAGCTCCCATGTGAATCTCCTCTGGTCAGTACATCTGGAATGTTGTTGACACTGATGTCTTTTTGGTCAGCTGGCAGATGTTGTTGAGAATGAGGCAAAGATGGCGTACATGAGGCCCTCCAGCAGTAGTGCTGCTGCTATGGATGAACGAGGCCCATCAAAAGGTTTTGTGGTGAGGGAGGCTCCCTGGGCCACCGGTAATGAGAAGGTAACTATTATTTTTAGCTACAGGGTTGACGCTGTAGTTAGAAATTTGCGAAAACGTCCTTTCCTGATGGGTTTCTGCATTCCAGGCCCCGGACATGAGCAGCTCCGAAGACTTCCCGAGCTTTGGAGCTCCAGTACAAGCAAAGGCTTCACCCTGGGGACCCAAGCGCTTCTAAGCCATGCTGCTACAGATTGGCCCAAACTTTAGTAATCACCCTCCCTGTTATCATCCCCCTCCTCCACCTGTTGACCCGGACTGTCCGCTGACCCTCAAGTCTTCAGTTGTGAGAATGTCTCCTCTTCCAGAGTCGGTTTGAACAAGTGCTTTCAGATATTCATTTGTGAACTTTGTATCTGTCTTGTGCTTAAAAGTGACAGGAGTTGCAATTAAGCCTACCAAGGTCTGGTTAAATGTTTAGAGCAGACATTTCATTGTGGTTTGAACAGTTGCTTGATTTCATTTATGTACTTTCAAATCCTTTTGCTCAGACGTGGAACTGTTATACCAAATTGTTGGGGGGGAGGGAGTCGGCTGTTTCACATAAGCTGCCCTTAGTTGCCTTTTGCAGGAAGGGGTAAAGGGACTCGAATACTGCCACTCAGCTGGCCAAGTAACCCACCTCTTCCTGCTTTTTCCATGTAGCAGAGTAAAGTAGTCTTCTCGTGGGTCCCTTAGCACACTATCGTGGCTGTCTTGTCCTACCATCTGCTTGTAACCTGCCTTGTAGCCTTATGAGTTGGTACAAACGTGGGAGGGGGGTGTAGCTCGCTTTGAGCCGCAGCAGGATGAAATCCACTCAAACTGCCAGATGTTTGTGGAGATAATGTCACACCTTGATGTTGTACAACACTAGGCTAGCGCTCCACTGCATCGAACGTCACACTAATTTTTGAATGGACTTAAAAGTAAATCACTCTACAGAAGAAAATGACCATGCTGTGCCAACTGTCTGTCTAGTGGTGTGTTCTTCGCCCTCTGTATCGGGTCAGTGTCCAGTCCTTTTGTCTTCCAGTTGCAATGCAGGTTGATCTGTTGAATAGCAATGGTTCCTTTTATCAGCCTTAAAACTAGAAGGATACAAACCAGCTAGTCGGTGCCGAGGTGCTTTTCAACCAGACAACAGGAATGTTCCATTTCTGAACATCTCTCCTGTTGTCAGGAGTTCATGTTTAGCATCTTAGCTGGTAACTCGACATCCTGCATCCACATACCTGGTTGATGTCCTTCTTGTGTTGGAAAGATTTATGCAACTACCATTGAAGTGAACGGTTGTGGACAACACTGGAGAAATTGTCCAAATACAAAAAAAATTCAATAAAAAAAGTAAATCATTTGTGTGTTAGATTTTTTTTTCCTATAAAAGAAAAGTTTAAGTGAGTACTGAAAAATAAACATTTCTTCTGGAAACTTTCAAAGCTACCTGTATATTGTGAAGAAATGATGTTGCAGATGTAATCGAGACCTGGATTCTTCAAGCTTTACATACTAAGCTTTAAGTAAAATGTTGAACAGACGAGTCCTCTCCAGTCATTAGGATCAGTCTACTTTCAGCTGGTTTGAGTAGGTTCTTCTACAAGTTCAGAAAGCTTAACAAGCACCAACCTCTCCAGTGCTCCATCAGTGGAAAGAACAGCACAACAGTTAAACTACAAAGGTGTAACAAAGTAAAAACGCTTACAAATTGTGGGTTAAATTCACTGGAGTAACTATATATTGGCTAACCTTTTTCTTTTACTCCTTACATTTTAAAATAGCCAGGTTACTTTATTGTATAGCTACTGTCGCTGTTAAAGAAACGGACAAAAGAGAACGTTCTAGATAAACTGCATCATCTGAATTTGATTGAGGTTGGATTTCAAATGTCTACCATTCTGACATAAGAGATGACTGCACACTGCGAGTGACACGAACCATGTCACAGTCCTGCCAGAATGCGAGTCTGTGTGTGTCTATATACCTATATATTTTAATATAGATATATCTATATTAAAATGTCTCTCTCTCTCTCTCTCTCTACAGGTCCTCCTCAAAAAATGTGCATATTGTGATGAAGTTAATTATTTTCTGAAATGTACTGATAAACATTAGACTTTCATATATATTAGATTCTTTACACACAACTGAAGTAGTTCAAGCCTTTTGTTTCTAATATTGATTTTTGGCATACGGCTCATGAAAACCCAAAATTCCTATCTCAAAAAATTAGCATAGCATGAAAAGGTTCGGTAAACCCCGGTAAAAAAAAGTTGACAATAAAAATAACCGTCCAGATTTTAAAAAACTAAATTATCTCGGTGGGTTTACCGTGGCCGCGGTTTAGGCGCGGCGCGCTGACCCTTACCAGCCACCGTCGCTTCTGCTGAAGTTCCCGCGCACACTTTTGAAACTTTGAAGCTGAAATAATGGCCGAAGGAGGAGACGGCAGCGCCCAGGACATCCATCAGCCCTCAAAGAAGACTAAATCGGAAGTATGGGCATATTTCGGATTTCTGAACAACGCTGAGGGACAGTTAATAGAAGACGGCTATCCCGTTTGCAGAACGTGCAGAAACAAGTGTCTGCAAAAGGCAGCAACACTTCGAATCTAATGGCACATCTGCGTGACCATCACCCACGTCTCTACAGCCAGTGCAAGGTAAGTTAGCATTAGCATTTTAGCTTAAATGCATGACGTGAGGACTTTTGGTTGAGGGAGAATACAACAAATATACTGCAGCCGCAGCGTCCTCTGCCAGCATTTAAACCGTGTCACGGTCACCCTGTTGCTGGATGAAGCATCTTATTTGTTGATGAAGAGAAATATACAATTAGTTCCTTGTCATTGATTTGTTTACTTATTCAATGCCATTCATACTTGGAACATTTGGATTTGATTACATAGTGTAGTAGTTATTTTAGTCATTAGTTTAAAGTGGCTATTTATTTTAAATACATATTTTTTAAGGTTGACTTGTACAGTGCTCAAGTCAAGTGTGGACTGGAGTTTTAGATTTTCATTTTGATAATGAAGAAAACAAATATGAGAAAACAAGTGGTGTTTCTTTGATTTGTTTACATATTGTTTATGTTTCGAATGGTTGGATTTGTATCATTTAAACCTGCACTGACTTCTGTAACATGTTCCAGAAAACGAAGCTATTTGTTCCTTGTGAAAAGTTGCACTTTTGCTAAGGCTTTGTGTTATTTTAGGTTTAATAAACACTGTTAAACCTTTTCAAAACTATTTCAGTTTGTGTAGAACAGGACTATCAATGCTTTCTGAACATACGCAACACCTTTTAAAAAATACCGCGATAATACCGAAAACCGTGATAATTTTGGTCACAATAACCGTGAGGTTAAATTTTCATACCGTGACAACCCTAGGTTCATTACTCAAAACCGCAATCATGGGTAAGACTGCCGACCTGACTGCTGTCCAGAAGGCCATCATTGACACCCTCAAGCAAGACGGTAAGACACAGAAAGAAATTTCTGAACGAACAGGCTGTTCTCAGAGTGCTGTATCAAGGCACCTCAGTGGGAAGTCTGTGGGAAGGAAAAAGTGTGGCAGAAAATGCCGCACAACGAGAAGAGGTGACTAAACCCTGAGGAAGATTGTGGAGAAGAACCAATTCCAGACCTTGGGGGACCTGTGGAGCAGCGGACAGAGTCTGGAGTAGAAACATCCAGAGCCACCGTGTACAGGCGTGTGCAGGAAATGGGCTACAGGTGCCGCATTCCCCAGGTTAAGCCACTTTTGAACCGGAAACATCGGCAGAAGCACCTGACCTGGGCTGCAGAGAAGCAGCACTGGACTGGTGCTCAGTGGTCCAAAGTACTTTTTTCGGATGAAAGCAAATTTTGCATGTCATTCGGAAATCAAGGTACCAGAGTCTGGAGGAAGACTGGGCAGAGGGGAATGGCAAAATGCCTGAAGTCCAGTGTCAAGTACCCACAGTCAGTGATGGTCTGGGGTGCCATGCCAGCTGCTGGTGTTGGTCCACTGTGTTTTATCAAGGGCAGGGTCACTGCAGCTAGCTATCAGGAGATTTTGGAGCACTTCATGCTTCCATCTGCTGAAAAGCTTTATGGAGATGAAGATTTCATTTTTCAGCATGACCTGGCACCTGCTCACAGTGCCAACACCACTGGTAAATGGTTTACTGACCATGGTATTACTGTGCTCAATTGGCCTGCCAACTCTCCTGACCTGAACCCCAGAGAGAATCTGTGGGATATTGTGAAGAGAAAGTTGAGAGACGCAAGACCCAACACTCTGGATGAGCTTAAGGCTGCTATCGAAGCATCCTGGGCCTCCAGAACACCTCAGCAGTGCCACAGGCTGGTTGCCTCCATGCCACGCCGCATTGAAGCAGTCATTTCTGCAAAAGGATTCCCAACCAAGTATTGAGTGCATAACTGAACATAATTATTTCAAGGTTGACTTTTTCCAAGATCAGGTCCTCTACCAGAGGCCTGGGAGCTTGAGGGTTCTGCAGTATCTTAGCTGCTGCTAGAACTGCACTTTTCAGGACTGAGATGTCTGTTTTTCCTGGGATCTGCTTTATCCACTCCTCCAGTTTGGGGGTTACTGCCCCGAGTGGTATTTCCAGCATCTCTGTTCGCTATTGCCTGAGACATTCACGGGCAACAATGTTCAACCACTCCAGCAACCCTAGTCAGGGTTATGTGCAAAGAATGTGGGAAGAATGATTTCTTCAAAACTCAATGAAAAAAAAAAATATAATAGTCACAGAACTAACTTGAACCTGACAAAAGTTATAATAAATACAAATTCTATAAAATGTAACCAGTGAAAGTCAGACTTTGCCTTTCAACCATGCTTCAAAGGAATTATTAAAACAAATTAACTCCTGGAACAGGCCTGGACCAAAATGATGGTACTCCTAACTTAACTGAACTTTTAGAAATCCATTCTGGAGCAGGATCCGTTGTCCTCCCTTCTCTTTCGCCGGACAGGTCAAGAGAAGAAGTCAAGGAAACTGAATGGTCTGACTCCACCTCAAAGTCCACTGAAGATGTTTCACTCTCCTCATTTTCTCCAGGAGTGTCAGGCTGCAGGAGCTGATCCAGAACTTGTTCCACAGAGAGATGCCTCTTCATTGTGCTCCGTGGCCTTCACAGAAGTGACATGACCAGATAACCAGACTACAAGGAGTTTGAATGTGGCAAGTGCATAAACATACTAACTGTTTTTGTTTCCTACACTTTGAAGTTCAGTAGAAGAGTCAAACTGTGTTTTATTTACTTATAAGAGGTCAGGTTGACCTTTTGACTTCAATTAAAAACAGCAGAAGATCTAAAGAAATGTGTAAACTTTCTCGCCTGAGCGACATATGGAGAAATGACTGAATTTGGTGGTGAACAGTAAAAATCATAAATTTGACTACTTTTGTCCAAAATGAAACCATAACATCACAGAAAGCATGATTATTTGATGCAGATGATACAGGATCAAAACCTGTGGTTTGCATTGAAGTCAATGGGACGTTATTGTCCATAACAGCCACAAGAGGGTGGTAAACTTTAAATCTGCTGCTACACAAAAACTAAAAAAGCATAAAATATGATACTTTGCTAGACTCTTGACACATCCAAGGCTGATTTAAAAAAATGATTTCAGTCACTCACTTTATGTAAAATATCTCCTATTTTGTCTGCGTTTTTCATGAAAAAATGAGCATCACATAATCAAACTGGCATATAAAGGGTTAAAATTTAGATTAAATATTCAATATTTGATTTTTTAAAATCAGAATTGAAGGTGATCACAAGATTTAGACCCAAAAAGCAGAAAAAAGTGCTTCAGTTGTTGTTCTTGGTCCCTTTGTTCTTTCTTGAGAATGGCATGATATGTTGCTTTTTGAGATCTTTTAGCTTACTTAATGTGGTCAGAAACAGACAGCCAGGTTCTGTTGAAGTGCTTCTTCTGGTGTAGTTGTTACCAGGCTAACCTCACATTCCAAAATCACGTTAATCCCAATTATTCCAGATTTAACAAAAAGGGGATTTTACTTTTTCCACACAGGGTCAGGTTGTTTTTGTCACCTTTGTTTACTTAATAAATAAAACTGTGATTTAAAAACATAATTATTTCACTCTGGTTATCTTTATGTTATACTGAAATTAGTTTGCTGATCTGAAACATTTAAGTGAGGCAAAAAAAGCAAAAATTGAAGAAATCGGACAATCAATTATTTTTTCACAGCTCTGTCCATTGAAGCGCACGTAAAACCCCGTTAAACAATCACTGATTTCAGAATGACTGACGTGAGACGAGCGGTTGTGGGAAGTTCAAGTGTAATTTAAAGCAGACTAGACTCCAATAAGTGAGTCTGAGCTCTCCTACACATGATCTGGCATGTTGTCAACGTAAAAGTGTTTATCAGTCTCATGGTTCATCAACTCATGAGGTTCTTAGGGCAAACTAAAAGTTTATAATCTCTGAATTAGCTTTCAAGTTAATATTGGAAATAAAAATATTCATCATCTGTAGACACTAAACAATGATTTATCTATTCCACACCCGTTTTAGGGTTAGGGTTAGCGTGTGCATCAGGTAACCCGCTCAGCAGCTGATAAACTGGACACAAGGTTATTTCTGTTAAAAATAGAACTACTACTTTATCAATTCTGTTAACACAAGAGAAACAATACAACAGTTTTTTTATTAGAATTTGTTTAAATTGTGTGATGCAGTTACACTGATTGGGCTCTGGGTGGCAGTGTGCAGAACTGGAGAGGTTAATGTGTTCAAGCTTAGACTGGAAAACAGCATTTGGAAAGGAGTGGTATCTAATAGGTTGATGCTCATATCTGATCCGTTACTTTTTTCTTGTATTTCTAGTCTGTGCTCTAATTTATTTCTTCTCTCTCCCCCATTTGGTTTTTGTATTTTTTTATACTCTTAAAACTCTTGAAGTGACAGAAAAAAGAGCTGATAAACCCATTTCCCTCTCCTCCTGCCTCCTCACAGAGCTGATAGATGTATGTATGAAATGTTTGAAAGGAGCATCGCTGTGCTCTCACCGGAGCTCAGAGGCATAATCATGACACAATTAAGATAATTTCCCTACAAGTGCTGGTGGCAAGAAAAGCAATTTTTATGCCATGTAATGGAGTCTGGCTGTCAGATTAAGATAACAGGTGATTTAAGGAAAATTGTCTTGGCTAACTCTGGAATCCAGAAGGCCTCGTGTCCCTCTCTGCCCACTCAGATCGCCTACAAGGTTATGTAGTTTGATTTGGAAAATGAAAGAAACATCTGAGTTGGATTTGTGTCTTTGGGCATTTGTGGCTTTATTACTTGCCACTGCTGCCATCTACTCCTGGATCTTACAACTCGAAGAAGGCAAATAGGCTGTTATCTTGTCTCATTTTCCTTCTCTGCCTTCTTTTTTCTCTCATTTGCCACCCAGTGACAAACTTCTGAACGCTGGATGAGATTATCATGTCTAGGGCAGCAGATCTGAGTCTTTGCCAAGCTTTGATTTTAAAAAGTTTCACTTGCCTTGAATCAAATTCTGGATATTGAACCTAATTACAAACACAACGTTTGTGTTTTGTTTTCATCGGGTGAAAAAAACAAAGAACATAATAGATTATTAAGGCTATGCTTTCTTGCCTGGGTGATCTTTGTTTAGACAACTTTATTATTCCCGTGGCACTCTTCTGCTGATGTCCTCTTGCCTTTTTATTTCTGAAATAAATACAATTTAAAGGTATTCACATAATTAATTGGGTGTTACCAAAAGTTCTATGAAAATGTTGTTGTTGCCGTATTTTATTTTATGTTGATTGTCAGATTTTTCCACATTTCTGATGTGAATTTCCCTCACATGATCAAATCAGGCCCGTTCGTTTTCCGTTTCTGTTTCTGTTTATGTATTTAGCAGACGCTTTTATCCAAAGCGACTTACAATTTATAACCTATAGGGCATGTTGTGATCTGTGGGGGAGACCCGAGTACCCGGAAGAAACCCACACATGCATGGGTAGAACAGGCAACTCCACGCAGAAAGGCTGCAGCCGAGTTTCGAACCTGCAACCTTTGTGCTGCGAGGCAACAGTGCTAACCACTGCACCACCATGCAGCCAGAATATTGTCTGTGTAGTTTAATAATCTGTTTTACAGCAAATATCTGAAAAATCTCGGATAAAGAAACACTGCTGTTTCTTGCTTACACACCCGAAGGCTTCACACCTCTCCTTGCTGTAAAAACACCTCCCTCCACTAGATGGCATCAGCAGACTGGGATTCTCACACACACACACACACACACACACACACACACACACACACACACACACACACACACACACACACACACACACACACACACACACAATAAGGAACAGAAATGGATAAACTTATGTTACTTTAATTGAAAGCTTAAAAGAACATCACAGATATTACGGCATCATGGGTGAATTTATTTATTGTTTTATTAAATAGCAATATTTAATGAACAGGAATGAGTTTAGTATTTCTAAAAATCTATTTACTCAGCTGTACAACGTAGCATTTTTCAACTTTTTGTGTTCCTATTTTATGTGCTTAATTCATTTATGTGAGACTTTGTAAAGAGAATAGCAGTTAATGTAACAGGCGTGTTTTAGCTCTGAGGGAGGGTAGTGGGTTAGCCTTCCTTGAAAAACTCCAGCATGCATGGGGAGAACATGCTAACTCCATGCAGGAAAGCTGCAGCTGACAGTGCTACTATGTTCTTGCAGCTTATAGGCAAGAGAAGGCACCTTTAATTATTGAGCCCATTTCAAACACAGAGGCAATTCAATGTGCTTTACAATTATCAGGACATGATATGAAAACAACATAAAAACACAAATTAAAATACACACAAATGGAATTACAGTTTATAGCTAAAGGATCTTTCGTGGATATACAATCAACGAGTCGGAGTACCCGGCCCGGAGGGTTACCGGGGTCCCACCGTGGAGCCAGGCCTGGGGTTGGGGCCCGTGAGCGAGCGCCTGTTAGCCGGGCTTTCGCCCATGGGGCCCGGCCGGGCCCAGCCCAAACCGGATACATGGGCTCATCCAACTGTGTACCCACCTCCCGCAGGAGGAACATGAAGGGTCCGGTGCAGTGTGGATCAGGTGGCAGACCGAGGTGGGAGCCTTGGCGGTCCGATCCCCGGACAATGAAACTGGTTTTTGGGACATGGAGCATCACCTCGCTGGCGGGGAAGGAGCAGGAGCTTGTGGCAGAGGTTCAGCGGTACCGGCTAGATACAGTCGGACTCACCTCGACACATAGCATTGGCTCTGGAACCCAAGTCCTTGAGAAGGGTTGGACACGCTCCTTTGCTGGAGTTGCTCCGGGTGAGAGACAGAGGGCTGGGGTTGGCTTTTTGTTAGCCCCAAGACTCTCTGCCTGTGTGTTGGGGTTTACCCCGGGGGAAGAGAGGGTAGCTTCTCTCTGCCTTCGGGTCGGGTAACGGGTCCTGACTGTTGTTTGTGCTTATGGGCCAAATATCAGTTCAGAGTACCCACCCTTTTTTGGAGTCCCTGGGACGAGTGCTAGATAGTGCTCCATCATGGGACTCCATTGTTCTGCTGGGGGTCTTCAATGCTCACGTGGGCAATGACAGCATGACCTGGAGGGGTGTGATTGAGAGGAACGACCCACCTGATCTGAACTCAAGTGGTGTTTCGTTTTTGGACTTCTGTCCAAGCCGCAGTTTGGCCATAACACATAAGGATGCCCATCGGTACACTTGGTACCAGTGCAGCCTAGGTCGCAGGTCGATGATAGACTTTGTCGTCGTATCATCTGACCTGCGGCCATATGTTTTGGACACCCGAGTGAAGAGGGGGGCGGAGCTGTCAACTGATCACCACCTGGTGGTGAGTTGGATCAGATGGCAGGGGAAGATGCAGCGTAGACCTGGCAGACCCAAACGCATGGTGAGGGTCTGCTGGGAACGCCTGGCAGAAGAACCTGTCAAGACGGTCTTCAACTCCCACCTCCGACAGAGCTTTGACCGCGTCCCGAGAGCAATGGGGGACATCGACTCCGACTGGGCCTTGTTCCACTCTGCGACTGTTGAGGTGGCTGTTGCTAGCTGTGGTTGCAAGGTGGCCGGTGCCAGTCGTGGTGGCAACCCCCGTACCCACTGGTGGACACCAGAGAGGTTCGGGGAGCCATCAGGCTGAAGAAGGAGGCCTACATGGCATGGCTGGTCTGTGGGTCTCCGGAGGCAGCAGACAGGTACCGGACAGCCAAGCGGGGTGCAGCAGTGGCACTTGCCGAGGCACAGTCTCGGGCGTGGGAGGAGTTTGGTGAGGCCATGGAGAAAGACTATCGATCGGCTCCAAACAGGTTCTGGCAAACTGTCCGGCGCCTCAGGAGAGGACGGCAGCAACTCGTTCACACTGTTTACAGTGGGGATGGGGAGCTGCTGACGTAAACTGGGGCTATGGTGGGACGGTGGAAGGAATACTTTGAGGAGCTCCTCAATCCCACCTACGTGCATTCAGAGGAGGAACCAGAGCCGGGAGACCTAGGGATGGACTGTTCAATCTCGGGGGCAGAAGTTGCTGAGATAGTCAAACAACTACACAGCGGCAAAGCCACGGGGGTGGATGAGATTCGTCCTGGGTATCTCAAGGCTATGGATGTTGTAGGGTGGTCGTGGTTGACATGTCTCTGCAACATTGCGTGGTCATCGGGGGCAGTTCCTGTGGAGTGGCCGACCGGGGTGGTGGTCCCCACCTTTATGAAGGGTGACCTGAGGGTGTGTTCCAACTATAGGGGGATCACACTCCTCAGCCTCCCTCGAAAGGTCTACTCCAAGGTACTGGAGAGGAGGGTCCGATCGATAGTTGAATCTCAGATTGAGGAGGAGCAATGTGGTTTTCATCCTGGCCGTGGAACTGTGGATTTGGAGAAGGCTTATGACCGTGTCCCCAGGGGCACCCTGTGGGGGACGCTCCAGGAGTATGGGGTGGGTGGCTTTCTGTTAAGAGCCATTCAGTCCCTTTACCAGAGGAGCGTGAGTTTGGTCCGCATAGCCGGTGCTAAGTCGGACCTGTTCCCAGTGAGGGTTGGACTCCGCCAGGGCTGCCCTTTGTCACCGGTTCTGTTCATTACCTTTATGGACAGAATTTCTAGGCGCAGCCGTGGTGTGGAGTGTGTCGAGTTTGGTGGCAGGAGAATCTCGTCTCTGCTTTTTGTGGATGATGTGGTCCTCCTAGCTTCATCCAGCTCTGACCTTCAGCTCTTGCTGGGTAGGTTCGCGGCTAGGTGTGAAGCGGGTGGGATGAGGATCAGCACCTCTACATCTGAGACCATGGTTCTCGACCGGAAAAGGGTGGCTTGCCAACTCCGGGTCGGGAGAGGTCCTACCTCAAGTGGAGGAGTTTAAGTATCTCGGGGTCTTGTTCATGAGTGAGGGTAGGAGGGATTGGGAGATCCACAGACGGATTGATTCGGCGTCTGCAGTGATGCGGACGCTGAGCCTATCTGTCGTGGTGAAGAGGGAGCTGAGCCAGAAAGCCAGGCTCTCGATTTACCGGTCGATCTACGTCCCAATCCTCACCTATGGTCATGAGCTTTGGGTAATGACCAAAAGAACAAGATCACAGATACAAGCAACCTAAATGAGTTTCCTCCGTAGGGTGGCCGGGCTCAGCCTTAGAGATAGGGTGAGGAGCTCGGACATTCGGGAGGGACTCGGAGTAGAACCGCTGCTCCTCCGGATCGAAAGGAGTCAGTTGAGGTGGTTTGGGCATCTGGTCAGGATGCCTCCTGGACGCCTCCCTGGGGAGGTGGTTTGGGCATGTCCTGCCGGCAGGAGGCCCCCGGAACGACCCAGGACACGTTGGAGAGGTTACATCTCCAATCTGGTCCAGGAATGCCTGGGGTCCCGCCGGAGGAGCTGGTGGAGGTGGCCGGGGAAAGGACGGTCTGGAGCTCCCTAGTTGGGATGCTGCCCCTGCGACCCGGACCCGGATAAGCGGAGGAAGACGAAGATGACAACGAGCTAAAGGAGAAGAAAGGATGATGAGTACATTAGGGTTTTTAGTTTTCTTTTAAACAACACTTGGGTTGAGGCACATCCGAGGTCATGGGGAAGCTGATTCCATGATTCCATTTGTGAGCAGCAGAGTAACTAAAAGCATCTCCACCATGTTTTGTTCTGACCTGTGGTTCTACCAGCTAATTGTTTCCAAGTGATCTCAGAGCCCTATTGGTTGTATATACAGGAATGAGATCGGACATGTATTTTGGTTCCATGCCATTGAGTGATTTATAAACTAGTAGGAGCACTTCGAAATCTATTCTGTAGTTTACTGGTAACCAGTGTAGGGATCTAAGAACAGGAGTGATGTGCTCCATTTTCTTAGTTCTTGTTAAGACTCTAGCAGCAGCATTCTGAACAAGCTGCAGTTGCTTCACAGCTTTTTTGGAACGACCAGTGACCCCTTCTTTCCACCGGAGCCGTCAGCAGCACGTTACTGCAGCAGCATGTCTTGCTCGCGTAATCTGCTGCTTGGCCCTTCCCACGAGACGCGAAGCAGCAGGGGAGCATCTGTCACCGACAGAGCACGAAGTCACACGAGTGACTTCGTCAGTAAACACAACAAGCAGGAGAAAATTACAACATGGTTCCAAAAGATTTGTGTTTTATGTTCTGTCCGTTTTATAATCGCCAATACGGACCTGAAAAACAAAGGAGACCGCTAGCTAGGTGATTACTTCTCACGGGGCCGCACAGTTAGTAACTTTTTTCTAAAGTAAAGCTACCGGAAGGCAGCACATTTCTTTATTTTGAAAATCTCGGGAGCTTCGCTCCGTTTCTGTGTCCGATTTCCTGTCTTTCCTTCCCCAAAAATGTCGAACTTGACCCGTTTCAGAGGAGCAACAGTCGGACTGCTGAGACTTCCTCAGGGGCAAATCCTCTCTTGCCCACTCTGAACTGAGTCATCAATGATTCCACTGTCCAAGGTTTAGAGCCTTGATCCTCCTTCACAAGATCTGTCCCCTCATCCTCCACCTCAACATCAGTGAAAAGCGTGCCCACCCTCATACCGCCTTTCAATATTAGTGGGTCATTGCTCACGTTTATCACACGCACTGGGTGTTGGCCCTGATCAACCTTGCAAATTACTCTAGCAACAAGCAAGTCACAGTGCTTAGAGAGGTGGTCAGACGGGTCCAGCAACCCTTGGGCGTAATCACCCCAGCTGTTTTTAATTTGTCCCAATATCATAGCTTCACTCGCGGAGGGGCCACTGTGTCTGTTTGCACCACTACAACCTGTGGACTTGAAGAAGGCTCCATGTCAAGCAGTGGGAACACTTTGCCCCTGATCTTACACGTTTTGGTGCCCAAATCAACCACCATAACATATTTGGAAGCAAAGTCAAATCCCAACAGTATTTCATCTGAGGGGACGTCTGATACCAAGAATTCCACTACTAAAGCCAGGGGACCCAGCTGACATGTTGTTTGCCAACATCCCATAATACACATTCCTCCCCCATTTGCAGCTGTAACATTACCCCTTTATGGTGTTAATTCACACCCCTCTTGAGTGAAGGACAGCCACACCTTTTGTGAAATCACAGAGTGGGAAGCTCCTGTATCTTTCAGAGCATGGCAATCACACCCACCTTTCTTGGCGTTCAAGTACCCAGAATGTCCTCTTCTTGCAGGGGCCTCAACAACGGAGAGGGGGGCGGGCATTTGACCCACTGTACACACCCTCTCTAGTTTCCCTGAACATAAGGACAGTCCCGACGTACATGCCGGTTACAACCACACTCCCAGCAACCTCCCAACCTCTCATTCCATTTTTTACGGGGATACTCTCGACTAGGCTGTAAGTTTGTGTTCTTAGAGTCATGGTGGGGACCAGGTGCAGCAGGTACAGACAGTGTGTGCACCACATTCTGGAGGAATTTCACTTCCTGTCTCAAGCTCTCAACCACCCCCATTAGTGAAGTAATACGCTCATCATCAGCATCTTTCTCAGTTATTCCTCTCACTCTTGCATCAGATAATGAGCTGGTCTCCAAACCCTTAATGAGCTCAAGCTTCGCCGCAAGGTTGATGGCTGCTTCAAGTGACGCAGGCTTGGCACTCCGTAAACTCCGAGGAATCTCATCTGAGGGTAATCCTGTTGTCTAGTAGATCCGGTTTAGGCCAACTGAAAACAATAAGTGCAATCAGGGGCTGAGAACGAGCATTTTCTCCCCTCCCTGAAAACACTCATCAGGTGATCTAGGTGGGCTGTCCTCTCAACTGAAGCAAAGCTTAAAAAGCAACTGCAAGCACTTTCAAACAGACTTGAATCTGCACCGAAGGGCCTTGAGTGTCAGTTGCTGTTTTTGTCTTCTTAAACTTTTGCTTTGCACTATCTTCCATTGGGAAAAGAGAAGGAAACTCATCTGTGGGTAATCTTGTTGTCTAGTAGCTCCGGTTTGGACCAACTGAAAACTAAGTGCAATCAGGGGCTGTGAACGAGCTGTTTCTCGCCTCCCTGAAAACACTCATCAGGTGCTCTAGGTCTCAACCATTGCAATCAGCTGCTGCATGAACACCTGTTTCCAACTAGTAGCACAGCATAAGTTTGGTGGCATAACTGAAGCGTCAGCAGAAGCGTCAGCCCTTGTGTCTCAGCCCCTCCGGGGTAAAGACATACATGTCCACAGAGCAAACAAATTCGACCCAGATGCTGCTCCATCGACACCTTGCAAAATGTGCCATTATCCTATACCTGTGATCACTGGCTTCAGAGGAAGGTCACACACAGCAAACCACTTTCGCAACCTTCAAAACCTCCGCTCACTAAAACCAACTCCCCCCGAAGACATCCACCTGTCTATGGGACTTTGGAACTGCCGATCGGCTGTAAACAAAGCTGACTTCATTACCGCATATGCAAACCACCTGTCACTCAATGCACTGGCTCTCACTGAGACCTGGATCAAACCATGTGACATTGCTACCCCATCTGCTCTCTCAATTAACCACACTTTCTCCCACACTTCTCGTGCATCTGACAGAGGTGGTGGAACGGGCATATTAATGTCCAACGGATGGATATACAGTCAGTTGCTACCCATCACTAAATACAACTCCTTTGAATATCATGCCATCCAGGTAACTGTACCGAAAAAAATTCTTTTTGGTTGTCATATATCGCCAACCAGGTCAACTCGGAGACTTTCTTGATGAACTTGACACCCTGCTCTCCTCCATTCCTGAGCACGACTGTCCCACAATGGTCCTTGGAGACATGAATATTCACCTGGACAACCCCAGCTCATCAGGCTTCCTGTCACTAATGTCATCATTCGAACTAAAACTAGTACAAAGTCCTCCAACTCACAAAGCTGGAAAAGCACTTGCCCTCATTTTCACCAGAAACGGTGCCATAGACACAATCTCTGTCACACCGCTGCATCTTTCCAATCATTACTTCATCCATTTCAGCTCGACTCTAAAAGGGAGGTCCACTGCTTCTTCCCCAATGGTCTCATTCCGCCGCAACCTCCGGAATCTGGCACCCAACCACTTCTCCTCTATTGTTGCCTCCACTCTTCCATCTCCCAGCACATTCTCTGCTTATGAAGTGAATGATGCCACCGAGTCACTCTGCTCCACACTCTGCTCTTGTCTTAACAACTTGTGCCCTGTAGCCATTAGACCTGCTAGATACTCTCAGTCGCACCCTTGGCTAAATGATACCCTACGGTCTCTACGCACCAATCTTAGAGCTGCGGAACGGAAATGGCGCAAAACAAAAGATCCTTGTGATCTATTGAAATTTCAGGAATTACTGTCCTCATTTTCTGCCAGCATCACTGATGCAAAGAAAGCTTTCTACACTGACAACATTCTCAGCTCTACTGACGGAATCCTTAAAAGAAGCTAGAGTGACTGCCAAGTCCTCAGTGCTTATCCTGCTTGACTTATCGGCTGCATTTGACACTGTCAACCATGGCTTCCTTTTGTCCACACTCTCTAGCATGGGCATCACAGAGAAAGCACACGCCTGGTTTGAATCGTACCTCACAGGATGATCATTCAGTGTATCTTGGCTTGGACAATCCTCTACCGTGCACCATCTTGCCACAGAAGTCCCCCAGGGCTCTGTACTAGGACCACTTCTCTTTGCCATATACATGAGTTGTTGTTATGCACTTGGGAAGGTTTTTGACATTAATCACCTTTATCATTCTTCTTATGCACATGTTAATGCGGCTTAAACGGCAGCATGCACCCCCACAAATTATACATCAAAACAAGCGGCTCGGCGGTGGGAGGTCTGCTATTACTTTTCTATGTGATCCAATTTACCACGGTGAAGTAATTAGCAAAAAACATCCAAAAACGATTGAACTATCCTCAAAATTTAGAGTGAGTAGCATTTTTTACATTTGCATAAAACTGTCTTATCTTCTCTCTTGTGCCAGGTGGGACGTCCCTTTTTAAAACATTGTGTCAACTTTTCAACATAAATCACTGTTTTTATTATGCACCTGGGGAGTTTTCGACATTAGCACACTTTATTATTATTATTATTTTGTGGACACTAATGCTTCTCATGATTTTTTTTACCTTAATGTCATTCAAATATCATGATTTTGGAGTGTTCACCCCAACATCACCCAAATATCATTATTTTGGGCTTTTTTTTTACCCCAACATCACCCAAATATTATTTTTTTGGGTTGTTTACCCAACGTTTACCAAATATAATTATTTGGCCTTTATACCACATGGCAACTATCTTGTGCCAAACAGCAGGTCCCTTTAAAAATCCTTCAGGAGTTTTCTAGTTATATTGTTATTATTACAGTTGGAGTAAGAAAATGGGAGATTAGCTGGGAACATGTGAAAAAGATTTTCTGCTTCTGAAGAAAATACAAACCAAGAACATTCATGATGTAAATAAAAGATTTTAGCTTCTGCTGTCTAGGGTTTAAATAAGTTCCGATGCACACGTTTTTCTTTCTGTACTATTTAGCTCGCTATAGAAGATTTGATCATGGCTTCAAAATTGGGTCAATTTTAACACTCTGAGTTTTCATAGCAGTCACTTTGACTTAATGTATTGGGATTAATACATGTAAAGGCATCACTGTGCTCCTTAGGTACACAGTCTTAATTCATGTAATTAGTTAAGTGTTTGGTGTAGACATGGCTGCCGTGAGGGTCTTCCCCGAGCCCGACGGATCAGTGTAAGCACCTGATTTGCGTGTGTTGATGAAGACCAGGCTTTATGCTATAGTTCACATTTTCATTAGAATCCCTTCTCACTGTCAGTTTGTCTGAATTAATCATCAAAGGCACATCTGTTTAATAAACATGCATGTCGTCTGTTCCCTCCACCCAGAATCCCATATGAATAAAAATGTAAAACATTCATTTTTAGCAGTTTTGAGTCAGAAATGTGTTAGACTGTCTCTCATTTTTCTCAATAACTAACAACCATTTAAGGTTTAAGATGAAAATACAAAGCGACATTTCCCTTTATCTGTATTGACTGTCAGTGTTTTAATGTGAAAAAGGAGGAGAGAAAACAGGATGTGACAGGAGAGACTCCATCAAAGGGACCAGCAGGGGTCACATGCAGCCCGGGAATTCTTTCACTCACTTCAGTCTCTTCCTTTCAGACAAAATAATAATAAAAAAAACAAAAAACAAAGTATTCCATCAAAAAAAATCACAACTCCTCCTGATTATTTATTGCGATTTATCTCCATGACATCCTGTTTCTCTGGAGTGGCTGACTGCTTTTGTATCACACAGACTAACACCAGATAACGATCTCAAATGCTGAAGATCAACTCTTAACCTCTGGTGATTAAGCAGTCAGAAACGATAGGCCAGCAGATAATTACGAACTACAAATATGACAAAGTTGTAACGTCCCAGTGGGTGCTTCCCACCCTGATTTTGCCTCCTGGCTGATCTACATAATCAGGCTGTGGATCAGTGTGATGTTCCAAAACAGACCTAGGATGTATTTTTACATCTTCTTTGTTCTTCAGTTTAAAAAAAAAAGGGAACACCAACATCCTCATACGAACGCTCCAGGTGAGTTCCTGCACAGTAAGGTGTTAGATGGCGTGCACAGCCTCGTGTTCCTGCATGCTCCGGCCCGCTGCTGTCTCACTGCTCCGTCTTGTTTTTAAGTTGGATCTCACCACAAGAAACTGATGTGCAGACAAGATGAGACACAACCTGCGGTTTAACCTCCACCTTCTTTACATGAAGGAGCTGCATAGTTGATTAACTCTTACAGTAAAAGGGTTGTTGCAGGTGGGCATTTTATAGCAAATAAATTTGTACTTTTCTTTTTTGTTTTACAGTTTTTCTCAATAGTTTACACATATTTTCTGGTGCTTGAGACACAATGACCACAACATGTAACCAATATACCAACTCCCTTAACCAATTCTGCTAAACTACAAGCACAAATCCTGCTTTGAACTTGTGACGAAGTGGTAGGGATGATTTCCCATTCGTCCCTGTAATTTATTTCTGTAGTCTGCTGGCACTGTGATGGGGGATAATTTAACTGAAATGTGTCTTAGTGTGACAATGTTTTTTTGTTTTGTAAAAACAGTTTTGTCTTTTGTTTATGTTAACATTTAGGTACCTTTATGTGGATGTTTATTTCCCTCTGGATTTAATGTTGGAGCACTGATGATTGGGGTGGATTGTTTGCAGGTGTGATTTGCTGGGGTATTTAAAGGAAGCCAGGTGGAGGCTTGGGGTTTTTTGTTTTTGTTATGTGGTGATCTGTAAAAGGAAAGAGGTGAAATAAATGCAGGAGAAGCATTTTGGCTCTCTGGAAAAATGTCCCTGTGCTGCAGTTTGCCTCTACTTCTTTCAACTTGAAGACCTTCTGGCTGCTCTACATTCTCACGGAACTCAAATTGCAAATCTAAAACACACTTTTTTCTAAACACTACACACAATTTTCTGTTGTTGGATCAATTTCATGCAGAAAAAATCTTGTTTTCACAAGGAACACACTGCTTTTCAAATATGCACACTGACTCATCATAAGGGCAAACACCCGTCACACAGTTTCACGATCAGCAATCAGAGCTTTAGCACAAAAGGGCAACAGGTGAGCTCTTCTGTGTTGGAGCAATGGATGCCAACATTAGAAACAGAGGCAGAGCCAGATGAGTGAGAGTAAGGGAACATCACAATGTGTGCCAGGCGTGCAGATAGGGTGGGGAACGGGGGGGGGGAATCTGTCCCCCAGATTCAGATCGACCCCGATCCGTGTCCCCCAACTAAGGCCAGAAAGAAAACAAAATCGGAGGTTAAGCGCTTGAAGCTCCTTTTTCCAATGACATTGAATGCAGCATGACGTAAACAAACACCGACTCCAGAGGCACCAAAGTGGTTGCTGCTAGGATGCAGGATGATGCGAAAAAGACATAATGCATTATGGCTTCAAACACGTATATAAAAGTTAGTTTTTACGTAAACCGTTGGATGAAATTACACAAACTGACTGAGCTCTAGTTAAGGCGCTTGCAATAGTTTGTATATGTGTACGTGCATGTGTGTGTGTGTGTGTGTGTGT
>SSNQ01034407.1:312971-341388 GCA_006942095.1 Nothobranchius kuhntae | reverse complement strand
GAAGACGAATACTAAATGAGAAAACCTTAACAGCTGGGGAACCAAACAAAAACAGAGCCATTGGTTTTGAGCCACAATGTCTGATATCATTTATTTACATGAGAATTTTTAAACTTTTAAGTATAAAAATGCCACATTTAATGTATTTTACTTTGTCTTAGTATCAACAGATATATAACTGTACTTTTATGCTGATTATTTTATTACAGATGGAAAAAGAGGGTCGTAGTAAGGTGTGGGACTACTTCATTAAAGATCCATCTGGTGATGTCATCTGCAGCATCTGCTCATCTTCAGTAGTAGTTTGTGTGTTCTGTTGTTTTTGAGATTGCAAAATAAATCTTATTTGCATTACTTGGAAACCCCAGTGAGTTATTGAGACCGTTCTTTGGTGTGTAATATAGAAATAAGTTTGCATCAAAAAAGGCAGAGAATGAAGGGTTTAATCTTAAGAACATTTGTATTTATTTTTTTGTGAGGGAGATTTATCGGCCATTATATCGGCTATCGGCCTTTGTTAAAAGTTTTATATCGGTATCGGTATCGGCCCCCAAAAAAAGCATATCGGTCGGGCCCTAGTGCAAAGCAGGAATTGTGCTTGTAGTTTAGCAGAACTGGTTAAGGGGGTTGGTTAATTGTTTACATGTTATGGTAATTGTGTCTCAAGTACCAGAAAATGTGTGTAAACTATTGAGAAAAACTGTAAACGTGATCAGCACCCAAACTGCCCCAGTTGTACATAAAAATGCAGTGAAAAAGTTCTAAAGATGTTATTAAACCCAACCAGTGTCTCATGAGGCAGGATGTGTTTCTATCACACGGACAAGCTGAACTTCAAACACTGATGTCATAAACCTTTGAGCCTAAATCACATGACGTTCAAATGTCGAGATGTGTGTTCAGGATGTTGTGTTGTGACTCATATGCAGGGTCCGAAATTAACACTCGCCACTCGCCAAATGCGAGTAAATTGCTCCATTTGGCGAGTAAATTTTTGAGCTCTACCTGCCACCTGGCGAGTAAATGTTTGCACCAAATTAGTTATGTTTATCAGTCATCTTCCACGGATTTCTGATACTCCTCCCGCCTGCATGCAACGTACACAAACGTACGCGAAACGTGAACGCCGCATCCAACGTCATTTCCACCTAGCCCATTCAATCAGTTTATCAAGTTAGCCGTTAGCTTCGTGTTAAAACTAGCGGTGAAATGTGGCGGTTTTTAACTGGAGTCAGCCAGCCTTCCAAAAGAAAACTCGTCGAACTGGAAGAAAAACCACCAGGACCAGTGGCAACCAGAAGATTTTGTGAAAAGTGACGAACTGGAGGTGGCGGAGTCGTGAGACAATGGCTGCATTATGATGGCCACGTAGCGTTGCTGCCTTTCACAGACAACTGTCCCTCGGCATTCTTCAAATATCCAAAAAATGCCCATACTTCCTTCTTTGTCTTCTTTGAGGGATAATAAATGTCCCAAGTGCTGCCGTCTCCTCCTGCCATTATTTCAGCTTTAGCTTAAACAAAGTTTTGGTTGTAAACAACAAAGTGCGCATGTGCCGCCGGCAACTTCCAACAGATGATACAGTGGCTGGTAAGGGTCACCGCGCCTACACCGCAGCCACAGTAATCCACCGAGATAATATATCTTTTAAAAAACAAGACGGTTATTATTATTGTCAACTTTTTTACCAGGGTTTACTGCTACACCGGTTACCGTGACAACCCTAGCCCTGACACACTTTCAGATATTCTCATGGTGCAGCTGTGTTCTCCAGAGATCAAGGACGATGACCCAAATGAGGCTGTAATGCTTTGGCACAAAGACGGTGTCAGAAGCAGGAGGCCAGACTTCATGGACAGAGAAAACAAGGAGTCTGACTAGATTTCAATGAAAGAGTTCATAAAAACATCTCTAAAAATAAATAAATAAATAGTAAAAATGACAAAAGAGTTGTTTTTCTTATTAATTGATGTTTTAATTATTTTGTCACTCTGTTTGGAATCAACATAATATAGAATAACATGCTTTAGGTAGATCTAAATCATTTAGAATTTTGGCCGGTAAAAGATATGCTTGGCCGGTAGATTTTCATCATCTACCAGCCAACTTGGCCGGTGAGTAAAAAATTTAATTTCGGACCCTGCTCATATGACACCGAACAGTTGGTCAGGAAATACAGTAGACACACACACACACACACACACACACACATGAAAGAGGACTGCAGGTGAAGGGATCTGCTGAGGTGCTTTCACACAATGACACTGTCTGAACTACAGCTTCCACGACTCGCCGTGCCTCAGCGACAGCCCTTTAGTGTTTCCTGTCAAACAGAGCATTGTTGCTCTTAGTTCCCTTTAAGTGTCTAGACAGTGGTTTTCCTGCTCCGCTGGTTCTCTTGGATTGAGGCCAAATCTTCACTCCTGGTGGTGATAAGAGTCTTATCTTTGCTGTTAGAGGGCCAAGAAACTGGAGCAGAGCTCAGGAGAGTGTCACTCAGGTTTGAGCGTGGGCACCTTAAAGAGCACCTGGGTTAGTCAGCCCACTCAACTCCAAATAAGCCTTAAAAGGATTATTTGCCTTTAGAAGTTGATTTTTTTCTTCACCACTCTTGCTTTAGTGTAAAATGACAAAAAATACATTTTAATCCTAATTTAAAATCCCATAACAGAGGACAGTGTTGTTCTTCGTTGTTTTTATTTTGTGGTCTTTCTGCTGCGCCTCCAAAGACAGCTGTTTACTCGGCAGCAGCACGGTGATAAATAATGAGGTTAAGGTCATCCGCTGGTGTACAATGAACAGCCTACATTCTTCCTGACAAAGGGCAAGAGGGTAATACAGCTATTCAATCGCTCTCCTTTATGCTTGTCTTTGCTGGAAACTGTTTGTTGTGGAAAGTCCAAGGTCCCTCAAGTAAAAATCAGTCAGTGGATTGTACGCTGGTCCTTGTTTGAAGTCCATTGTGGCTTTATTCCCCAGCCAGGTAACACAAGAATGCTGCTTTTCTTCTCAACATAGTTGATCCACAATATTGGCAAATGGTCCTTAATTCCCCTCTTTGCAAGGTAACTCTCCAGCTTGAGGTAATTCAGACTCTTTTCTTCCCACTGTGAATGGTGGGCCCACGTAGCAAAATGAAAGGGATTCAATAGATGTGGATGATTTATTCAAGGGAGAAGCTCTAAGACTTTGGAATGAGAAGCATGATGGTATTCTCTGGCGAAGGACACATTTTTTTGTGCAACACAAGGCAAAATCTATAACTGCTCAATTCATTCTGCATCACACAAAAAAATCGAATACATAAAAGAGAGGTGTGTGTGTGTGTGTGTTTGTGTGTGTGTGGCTGAAGTTTGTCTGAATCCACACCACCACCCCTCCTCCGTGTTTGACCAGCTGTAGAGGTAAAAGAACGATGATGGCCTTGTTTGCTTTGGGCTGTTGAAGAAACAGATGGATGCAAATTCTGACTCTGCTTTTATTTATTTTTTATTTTCAAATAGAACCTAACTGCATCGTGTGTCACGATCTGCCCCTGCCCGCCTGACTATGTTCCTCTCCTGCCTTGATTACCCTTATTGTTCTCGCCTGTCCCTCGTTAACCTGCCCATGTTTCCCTAATTAGCCCTCTGTATTTATACCACCTGTTTTGCCCCTGTCCTTTGTCAGATCATTGTTGTTGTTTGTCGTGTTGTTCCTGCCGTATCCTACTATTAAATCCATTTTTATTTAATCCGTGCCTGCTCTTCTGCCCCCTGGAACCCTCCACCACACTTGGTCCACCAACTCCACCTCGTCCAACGTGACAGAATGATCTGACCAAACCTGGACCTGTGGTGAGCTAACACCTGCTCTCTGGAGGATTTATTTTTTACTTTTTTTGTCCTTTAGCAGAAGGAGATTCTGGCCCAGGGTGTTGTTGCATCCTACCTGTTCTCCAGGGTGGTCAAGCCTTTGGGTGGGTTTCGGCGCATCCAGTTCGTTTCCTGTGGTGGTCGAGCCCTTCTCTTCTCCTGCTTTCTGTCCCCGTCCCGTTTGTGTCATGGAAGCCGCGGATCCTGGACCCTTAAGGGAGTTACACCCCCTACGCACGCCATCGTTCTCCGGGGTGGTAGGGCTGGTCTCCCCACTCTTCTCCTGCTTCTCTGCACCCAAGCCTCTTCCTGAGATCCAGCTAATCGTGCCGTGCACCTGCTCTGACCGGCTGTTGAGTGCCTGCCACCGATCCTGGTTTTCTGGCGTCGCTTCTACAGATTGTCCACTTCCTGGTCCACGCTGTGGGGCTTATGCCTGCAGGTCTCATGCTGCTGCAGTCTCTGCCTGGGTCCCACGCCTGCTCAAGTCAAGTCTTCACGTCAAGTCTTCACGTCAAGTCTTCACGTCCAGTCAAGTCTTCACGTCCAGTCAAGTCTTCACATCCAGTCAAGTCTTCACATCCAGTCAAGTCCCGTCAAGTCTTCACGTCAAGTCCCCATCTCCTGTCAAGTCTTCAAGTCCCCGTCTCCTGTGTTGTGTAGCCTTGTGGGCGTCTGGTATCCGCCCTTGGGGGGGGGGGGGGGGGGGGGTACTGTCACGATCTCCCCCTGCCCTCCTGACTGTGTTCCTCTCCTGCCTTGATTACCCTTATTGTTCTCACCTGTCCCTCGTTAACCTGCCCATGTTTCCCTAATTAGCCCTCTGTATTTATACCACCTGTTTTGCCCCTGTCCTTTGTCAGATCATTGTTGTTGTTTGTCGTGTTGTTCCTGCCGTATCCTACTATTAAATCCATTTTTATTTAATCCGTGCCTGCTCTTCTGCCCCCTGGAACCCTCCACCACACTTGGTCCACCATCTCCACCTCGTCCAACGTGACATCGTGGCCTGTTAGTGCATCAGAATCCCAATTTGATAGTGGAAACAAAACAGAAATCTTTGTGAAGAGAACTGATATTTGTCTTATTTTAGGCTCTGCTTTTACACTGCACCAGTAGAGTCAGTCTCTCTATAGAAAAGTCTATTTTCATTTCTTTCACATGTTGTTTAATCACAGTGTTTTGATGCTTCGGCGTCTCTGACATGTGATGGTGCAGCCTGTCAGGCCTTGTCTCGGATTAAGGGCAGCATCAGGCAGACATGTGTCCTTTCTACTTTTGTAATGGCTAGGTTTTTATTTTTTTTATCTGAGTGAAATATAATTTTTATCTCACTTCATTCAGAATGGCAGTTCCTCAAAATCGCTCCACACCAAGGGATATTCATTACTTTTTGTAGACCTGCCTGGGTAGCCCGTCAACTTTTCATCTTCCTTCATCTCTCATCTATTTCACTCTCGCAGAAAGCCCGTTTTTTTCCCCTTGGCAATTTTCCTGCTTTACTTTGCTATGACCTTCCTGCTTAAATTGCTCGGCTTGTGTTATTCACAGTTTGAGATTTACAGAGAATAATATTGCACCACAGGATTTCCCACACTCTTAGGTGCCCAATAACTTGTGACAGAATTTCTGTGACCTGGTTGTGTGTATTTTCTCAGCTTAGGTGGAGGTGATGGGGGCTGTGGTTCTCATCTAGCTCCCCCAAACAAAATGCTCAACCTGTCATCTGTAGCTTAAACTGAGCCCACGGTTCACATGAGTCGATTCAATCTAGAAGATGTAATGAAAAACAGAATTAATAAAGCGTATTTTTCAGCTTCTCTGAGCCAATCAGGGCCAGCAGGAGCTGAACGAGCAGGTGTTTGTTTGTGTTGGCGGGCAGCGCATTTTAAAGGGTAAAAAAGATGAAAAAGGTCAGAATGACACAACTGATGCGCCTGCAAATGTGTACTAATAATCCTAACGGGTGTTGGGGAGCCATCTGGTCTTTTTGCTTCATTTGAGTGCTTCTGTCTTGTCACATCACAAAAATGCACTAAAGGAGATGTGCACACCTTATTCTAGTTTCCTTCTCTCCTTCTTGCAAAAAGGTTTTCACATTGTCACTCTCTCTCATTTGTGACCCATAATAGTGTCTGGAAGTCTGTGGCCCATTGTCGGCTATGGGACTGGTTGTCCATTTGGAACATCTAAAATACTGGGAGGGCTTTAATCTTTCTTCATTATTTTCCAATTTTGGATAAATGTGCTCATAATACCTCACTCCTTCTAAATGAAACTCTTTGACACGCTCTCTCATTTCTTTCCCCTCACCACATCTTTCACCTGCTTTCATCTTTTACGCAGGACAAATAAGTAGTCCAAGTGAATGGTCAAAATGTGGAGATAGAAGGATAATTGAGTCAATAAATATTAGGGTCATGGTGAGATCATTGTTGAGGCCTCTTTAGGAGGTCTTTAGTCCAATACCAATACACGTATTACCATATTTTTGTTATTTGCCATAACAGAGGGACTTGACCCGGGAACTGTGATTGTGTGGATAGTTAGAAGGACAGTTGGGGTCACACTGTGACTGCCTTGCCCACTATAGCATTCTCTCTATTGCCGCATCTTATATTGCAACTTGCAACCACTGTGCAATTCATTGTGACATCTGAGATGAGAAACTGGGGAAACGTGACTGCTCTAATTCTGCCACGGACTACATTATGATGTGAAAATGTGTATAATTTGCAACATGCTTGGGAGAAATAGGCCATCTATAATATCGGTGTGTTTTGATCTGACCCCAGAGAGCGTGCGTCTGTGACAGATGTGATTGGTCACAAGTTTGCACATCAGTCTCGAACGCCCAGAGCTCTTGCTGTTGGTCACCGGGGCTCAGCAGCGTATGCAAAACACGAGGGGTGCTGCAGAGAGAGAAACAGTTTCATAAAATTAAACAGCAAACATTCTTTAACTATGAAATGTTTTTACACGCTTTGGTTTTGTAGACGCATGAATAAATTGTCGCAAGGATGAGTTATGTCAGTCCAAATTGGAGTAGGCATGTGTGGGTGAAGAGGTGACATCTACAAGCTAATGCTGTTCCACATCCTGGAAGTATTTTATTTATTTATTTTTATTTTTTTTGGAATAGATGGCGAATGAACCCACAGTAGATTTTCACTAGAGGACCGTGTCGGCCATGTTGACTGATTCATGCACAATATTACTCTGTGACATATAGGTATCATTTTTAGAAAACTAGTTTTTAAACCACCAAATGCGCTTTTACACAGTTAAACAGCTACATGAAAATTGGAGATCGTTTTAAAATTCAACACGAGAATGTGTTGTATACTTAGAAGCTATTAGGCTAAAGGGGCCAAGCTATAAACTTGTTATAACACCACGGTTGGGTCCGTGTACATGACGGCCATCCGATTTTCCTTTGGAAATAAAAAAACAAAAAAAGGGAAACGAGCCGTTTTGCCGATCACCAATCAAAAAACAAAAGAATGTAAACGAAAGTCAACTCGTTTTTTGTTTTTCTATTTTCAACATAAAGAAGGAAAACGGAAAACAAACTTTTTTTGTTTTTCGATTGTGTATTTCAAGATGAAACGTTTAAATCAGAAAATAAGGGGAAATAGTTCATTTTCTGCCTTAAATTTACCTTTTTCGCTGTGACCCGGAAGTTTACCTGCAAAAATACAAGCGAAGAAGAAAATTGGAAGTTTACTGCAAAAACACGAGAAGGAAAAACAATTACGTTAGCGGCTATCAAAAGACCGGTTTATATTTGGATCATATGTGCGCGAAAGAATGGACGTAGAAACTTTTGTTCTCTTTCGTGGAGGAAAACGAGTCACCATGAGTGGCGGTGACATGTCAGCCATTATTGTACAAGTTGTGGATTAATCCAGATGTTATTTATCCACATGCATGAAAAACCGATGTCTTCTACTAACGCAATTGTTTTTCCTTCTTGCGTTCTTCTTCACTTTTATTTTTGCAGGTAAACTTCCGGGTCACAGCGAAAAAGGTAAATTTAAGGCAGAAAATGAACCGTTTCCCCTTATTTTTTTATTTAAACGTTTCATCTTGAAATACACAATCGAAAAACAAAAAAAAGTTTGTTTTCCGTTTTCCTTTTTTATGTTGAAAATAGAAAAACAAAAAACGAGTTGACTTTCGTTTACATTTGATTGGTGATCGGCAAAACGGCTCGTTTCCCCTTTTTTTGTTTTTTTATTTCCAAAGGAAAATCGGATGGCCGTCATGTACACGGACCCGGTTGGCAGGGCTGAGTGGTGACTCACCGGGGCAATGGTTGTAACTCACCAGAGACAGAAAAAAGCCAAAAATATTCAAACTTTCAAATTGAACAAATTCTCTTTTGCATATGTTTTGCACATGTCACTTGTAAGTCGCTTTGGACAAAAGCGTCTGCTAAATACATAAACATAAACATATGTTTAAATTAAAATTAAATTTGTGTAAAATACACACTAATACATTTGTGCAGCAATTTAGTTACAGATTTTCTTAATTATAAGCAAAATTGTTCACAATTCATTTTTAAAATTTTGTTCCACTCCCAGGATGTTTATATCTGTCCTGCATCCAGAACGTCTTTTATTTTGTCTCAGTCACTACCAACGTAAGCAAGAGTCTCACTGGGCTGCAACTGCTGGTGATAAACCCTAAACTGCATTTGCAAAGGAGTTTCCAAAATGTCTTAAAATGGTCCCAGGGGTTCTCACTTTTTTCATGTGAGTTGCAAAGCTGTTACTTTGTTAGAGATATGAAAATGATCAAACTTTCACAAGATTACACTAAATTACTCACAAAATGGTTGCAGAGTCATCACAGGCATCTGGAATTTGTCTTGAAACTTTCTCAAACTTTTCTCAATTTAGTTTCCACCGGTCAAAGGTTTGAGAAATGTGAAACAATGGCTAGGGGTAATTGAATGAAAATTAGGCTATTTTCAAACAAACTGTTACATAAATTACGATGGTTTGTAACTAAATTGGGACTAAAAGTCAATTCAATTCAAAAATACTTTATTGATCCCAGAGGGAAATTGATTGCTGTAGTAGCTCAGAATAATAATAATAATAATAATAATCAAGTCATCAAAGAGTTGTTGTATAGTACAACGGCTGTTGGCAGGAAGGATCTCCAGTAGCGGTCAGTGTTGCAGCCAAACTGAAGAAGCCTCTGACTGAAGACACTCTTCCGTTGTCGGACAGTCTTGTGAAGAGAATGCTCAGGGTGGTCCATCATTTTCTTGATTCTCTGGAGAATCCTTCTTTGCATGATCTCCTCCAGCGGTTCCGAAACTGCCGAAACTCTGGCTGAGTCCTTGAAAGGGCTTGGAGGTCCTCCATCTTGTTGGCCAGTGATCTCACATTGCCCATTATGATCGATGGAAGAGATGGTTTGAATTTCCTCTTTCTCTGTCTCCGTTTTGCTCCCGCTTTGCACCCACGCTTCTTGCGTTTTAGCACACATCTGTTTTTTCTGACTGATTTCAGATGCCTCTGGCAACTCTGTGACTATTGTGGTAGAAATGCTGACCAACGAATTCTTCAGAATTGTTCAGAATTCCACAGACACAAGAGCAAGGGACTGGACCTTTGCATAATTGAGAACTCTTGCAAACAGTTTGAGAAGTTCTGGGAATTCCCTTCCAACAACTTTTTGCACTTTGTCCCCAACAGTTGCTGACCACTGATGTACAAACATCTAAAAGGTTGTGGGACGGTGACAAAGAAGTTAAGTGCTTGCTAGAGGGTTGCAGTTCCTGATCCGATCAGTCTGTCGCAGTCAATGTGTCTTGGGACAAGACACTTCACCCTCCTTGCCTGCTGGTGTTGGTCAAAGGGACCTGTGGCATTACTGTACAGCAGCTCACTTTTGTCAGCGCGCCCCAAAGCAGCTGTGGCTACATTACAGCTCATCACCACCAGTGTGTGAATGACTGGTTTTGTTGTAAAGAAATGATAAATGATCCGCACTTGTATAGCGCCTCTCAGAGTAAGGACTCCAAAGCGCTTTACACTACAGTGTATCATCCATCCATTCACACACACTATCATTCATCCATTCACACACACATTCACTGGTGATGATGAGCTACGATGTAGCCACAGCTGCCCTGGGGCGCACTGACAGAGGCGAGGCTGCCGAGCACAGGCGCCACCGGTCCCTCCGACCGAAAGAACAGAAAAGAAAGAAATTGATCTTTTATATAACATCTCGCAAGATAAAAACCACAAGATGTTTCACAAAAAGAAACAAAAACATTTAAGTGTGAAAAAGATTTAAAAAGTGATTAAAAATATGTTTAAAAGGAGAAAAAAAAATATTGTGATTAAAAATAACACATTGGGGGGTTTGTGAAATCCTACAAGACGCCGTATCAAATACAGACCATTTACCATGTAATCAAAAAATAAAACATTCCTCGACACACAAATTAAAGGTTAATATACACTAAGTAGGTTTTATTTTACTTGCCTCATTCATATAAAAATATGTAAACCTTTGAAAGTCAGTGTCTAAATCATTTTAGCGTTTCCCATCTGACATTATGTCACACTTTGTGTGAACAGCACAGGTGTTTCTTAGGTTTTATTCTGAAGCAGTTTGAAATCGTCCAAACGGAAAGCTTTCTGCAGAGGTCCTAGTGGAAAATGCTTTGCTAGTGCAATTTTTAGAGGAACGTGAAAAACACACCACAACCCCTGGAGGCTTCTCTAATAAGTGTGTTATGTCAGCATTAAATGTGTGGCTCATTCTCAGTTACTGGTATGGGTTCAAGGGTACATACGTGCTGATGTTTGTGTAAAACAGAGAATCAGACAGCAGGAAGCTGATGTTTTAACAGTATGCTAATGTTCAGAAGGTTGCTCCTGTATCTGTAACTAATTTTGACACTCATGGTTCATTCCAGCTCTTATTAGCACCGCTGCTTTGTGTTAGTTGTGTCAGTCTTATCTCAGCTGCAGCTGCTGCTTCTGACTGGAACCAGTTTGATGTTAGCCAGCCAGAGCTGGCAGGTACACGTCAAACCGAAGCATCAGGCAAAAATAAAGGACTCGTGTTGTGACAGTTAATTAGAACATGGAAATTAACAATGAGGCCACAAGTTTTCTTCTCACCATAAACGCGGATGTCAAATAGTACCCACAATGCATCATGAGAACAGCCACCGTATGGTCAGCAGGGACAGCAAAATCAAGAATTCATCTGCTTAAGGAGGAGTGTTAACTGAACTGGACATACAGAAGTGTTGTAGTCATGAAATAGAAAGATAAAATATGTTTGGTGTGAGAAGTTTAATCAGATTCAAGGGAAATGCTTTTTTAATTTATGCTGGTGAAGGCTCTCCATTTGAACCCTTCGGACTTTTTAATTTAATTCATTTTTGTGCACCTTCAGTGTTTCCTGACCCACCTTCCAGCTCCATCACTGGGAGTCGGGGTCAACAGTAGCGGTTGGTTAAAATTAGAGCTGCATCACATTTAACCTCCACAAGTTTTAAGAATCAAATAGCGTTAATTATAGATTAGTTTGATTTTTATAACTTAAATAAACAAAATGACTATTGGAAAACTCCATTTTGCATGTCCTCCAGTTATCTTTATCTGTGATACTGAATTGCATTTGCTGATTTGAAACATTTAAGTGGGACAAAACAAGCAAAAACAGAAGTCTTCTGTCATGAGTAACAGCGTCTAAACACACAGTCATGCGCTCACAGTAGAGATTAATTAGCCTCACAATAAAGACACGTTAAACAAAGATAAATGCATTATTCAACCCAATAATGGATGATATTCCATGCTTTGTCAAAAGTAATTAGCTTTTTTAAATAAAGGTGAGTGTCTGCTTTTTCCTACATCGTGTTTGAGTCACATCAAACCCAACAATTCATCTCAGATATCTTCTGAGAGCCAGGCCAGTACATCTGACAAACTGCACCTAAATTAGCAAAACAGTTTCATAGCTTTTTTTCTTAGTTTAAGAAATAGTTCTGATTAAAAAAAGATATTAACATTCTGTTTTTTTCTAAGTAGAAACATTTAAACACTCTTGACCCATCTGCCCTTCACGCTTGCCTGCTCACCTCCTCGGTTACACAGCTCACTGTAGAAACGATGAAACGCCTGTCTGGCTATTTCCTGGAATCTCCCATAGTTAGAAGACAAAATCGAGACAAAGACAGTAAATGAGGTACTTTGGTGTATTATATTCACGTAAATTAATCTTTTCCTTCTTTGTAATTGAGAAAAAACTGATCAGTGTTAATTTATTGCATCTCTGAAAAAATCAGAATGTAAAACACCAAACTTTACCGTTGGTGGTTTATCCCAGTATCTGTGCATGGAAATGTGCACAGCACCAAAGCTTGGGAAGTTGTCATGAGACACAAAAGACAAGGTGTTCATAATCAGAAAAAATATGAGGCAGAGATCCATCCATCCATCCATTGTCTGAACCCGCTTGTTCATGTAGGGTCGCGGGGATGAGGTAGAGATGAATAACATAAAACGAACGCTGGCGCTCGGCAAGCGGAAGGAGCAAAGAGGAAAAAACACTTTTGACTTAAGCATTCATTGAAAAAAAAAATCAGAGAATTTCTGGGTCTTAATCTTTCGCTCCAAGCACAGCACTGCTAAGCTCTGGTTTGGGATGACAGGTCCCCCACCTGGACAAGCTTGGACAATGTCTCTGCTATGTCTCATTTCTGTGGGAACAGTATTGCGCAGACAGCTAATCACGTCCGGAACCAAAGGCACCTGCCCTATCTGCCTCTACATTTGGTGGGGAATCTTTAAAGAGGCTAAACCTCACTTTCATGCTTGTCTTTTATTCACGGTAAGTGCTTATCGAAACCGAGCTGTTGCCACTGCCCCATCTTCCCTCCCACAAGCTCTGAGAATGCTTGACGTAAGTACAGCCAATCTGGGTAAATACGAATCTCTCCTTGCTGTCACTGCTGGCATATTATGCCCCTGAGGGAACATTCTTTTCATAATATCATAAGCTGCTTAGCGGTGTGCTTCTATTTAAGGCATACATATTAATAGCTATAAGGAAATCATATTTGAACTGTTCCCTGCAATCAGTGTCTTTGGGTTTGCTGTTATACTTTGTATAAGAAGGTGCTAATAACTTGAAGGCACTTACATTGGGCAATCTAATCCCTTTGTATGATAAAGACTCATCTGGGCAGGAGTGTGTGCCAGATCGTATAGGACAAGGTGCTGCAGAGGTTTAGTCCCTCAAATCACAACCCCGCTCTTTCCTCCCTCCTCGTTTCACCGACACACTTGCAGCATTCAGCACAGCAGCCCGAGTTGTGCACTAATGCAGAAAGTTGTGTGATGCTCTTGACAACAGTTGATTTAACCCATCCTGTATGTGGTTGGAAACGTGTGTAACTGGGTGATGAACAAGCTTTCAGAGAAATAAAAGAAACAAAAGGCAGACACAGAGGCGGCAAACACATGTATTTCACATTATGTTCCAGACCTGGCCGCAATAGGTGAAAATCCACGAAGTAGGTGATATTTACAGTATTTATTTAACAGGTACATACAGTATTCAGACTTTTAAAACCCTCCCTTTACATAGTACTGTAATTTTACTTGTTTTTTTTATAGTGTTATTACAAAAAGCGCATTTTATGATGAAATTGATGAAAAAAAAACAGGAATTTCTTGATATTTCGCATAGAAAAATACCGCGAATCGGTGAAAAATACCGCGAATCGGCGAATTTCCCTTGCATAAGGCTCCAAAGAAAAAATCCGCAAAGTCGTGAATCCGCGATAAACGAACCGCGAAGTAGCGAGGGATCACTGTAGTCATATTGCTGATTATATTTCTTTTTACTGTTTAATCAACCCAATAAAATTATTAGCCCAATTGACCCACTCATTAATTGAGCCAGCAATGAATCACCCCAACTAAATAATCAGCATGACCAAATTATTGAACCGGCTGGCAAGTCACACCATCTGAATATTCGACCCAGCCAAACAAATGACCCGACTCAAAGGATGAATCTACTTAACTCTATAGATTGACCAAGATGCTTAATCGACCCAACTCCTGTTTTGGCCATAGTGATATGCCACGGCCGCGCAGACTAAGCTGCTGTAACTTCTGGATCTGAAACAATGTAAAGTTGTGATTATGTTAACAATACCAAAACAAGTTTTCATGAATGAATACGATTAGACAGGAGAACTTTCTTGCTAAAGAGCTATATGTAAGCATCTCCCGAGTGTCAATAAATCATTGTTTATGGAAAGTGTGACATTTGTTGTCAGATGAATAAAGAAAATCTTATATAATAAAAGCAGAAAACTCACGAGTCAATGCAGCTTTCACTAAAAACACGTTGAAACACAAAAAAAGAAATAATGAAAGGCAAATGTGCAATAATGTGTTGACAGAAAAAACTCAATCTAAGAAACTTTAATTAACACTGATTGTTTCTCAAAAGTAGTTAAATGATCTTCTTCTCTACAAGATAAAACTGCAAGTAATCCAGTTTGTTTAATATTTGAAACAAGTACATTTTCTGAATGAGATTATTTTCCACACATACAAAATAATGGTTAAATGATAAGTAACAAACTCCACTACACACTCATTCTGAGCAGATTCAAACAATCAAAAGTGAGTAAAAGTAAATTGTTAGATAATTATAAAAGCGTGAATTACTACTTTGTTCTGATATTATTTTCTTTAATTATTTAATGTTAAATCTGTCACCAGGTCTTCGAAATGTTTTTCCATGAAAAATTAGAATGAAGTTGAAGCCATTTAGAAACTCTGATAATTTAGTGTTCTTGCACTGAATCCTATTCAGAAATCATTCTTCACATTATTGTTTATTTAATTATTATGTTCTGGTTATTTCTTTCTTGAGCAAAGAAAACATTAATAATAATCAAATATAAAATATGAATAAGTGGGCTGTAGCGCTTTTGTTCCTCAAAACAAAAGTTTGATTTGTTATTCTAGCCATTTTGTTTGTTCCAAAACTAAAACTGTACTATGTTTGTGTTCAATTGAAATTAATCTTTATTTACCAAAAAACAACCAAACAACCTAAACAGAACAAAAACATAAAACAAAACTCTTCTCTGGATCTGTTCACTCGTGTTTGAATAAATCCTGTATTACTGTTGTGTTTTAGCATCATCAAAGTTAATAATTGACTTTTATGGTCAAAAGCTACAAGATGTTTCAACTGCATCATTTATTAGGTTTTAAAGTTTAGCACAAGAGATTTTAGTGATCACGTGATGCAGGATACTCCCGTTTGCAGCTGAGTGCAGAGCACCTGTTGTCCAGCAGGGGGTGCTGGCCCACAGGGCTTAGAGTCAGAGAGCTGGAGCCGGAGTCTGGCTGTGGTTGCTGGGGCGCAGCTCCCTCAGCTCAGCCGAGTGCTTCAATTGTGGGGATATTTTCCTCTAAGCCTGTGGTTGACAGCAACACAGTGCACTTATTTAAAGTAATTTCAAACATGTCTTGTCTGACAAGTTTTAAATCCTACTTAACACCCCGTAACAGCCACGAGTTTACTGTCAGAATTAAAGAAGAGAATTCTCAAAGGCAGAGAAATTATCACTTCCATTTTGTTCGCTGCTGTTGTTTATAAAGGACGTGGCAGGGCTGTTTACCTAAGGATGAATACATTATTACTGCTGTACCACACAGGTTGTCATACTGGGGGAAAAAGGGCTTTATAAAAGTTCAACTTACATTTTATAATTGCTGCCATTAAGACGAGAAGAAATCTGAGCTTAGTTGGATTAATAAAAACGTTTTCTTGGTATAATGCTTTTTCATTTATGAAAAGGACACGTGCATTTCTCTTTCAGCTTTTATAAAAACATAAACTCCAGCCTATAATTATACAGTGGTGTTGAAGCATGTCCTTGCATCTGCTCTGTGTCTGCTGCCACCCAGCCAAGCATTTTATTTACATTAAGACATAAAGGAACGGATCTGGGCCTGCCTCGGCTCTGGCTCATGTCGCGTCTGCAGAGATGAGCTTTTCCTGCTCAGATTCCACATTCGTTATCAGCCCAAGAAGAAGAAGAAGAAGGAGGAAAAAAACAAATCAACAAATGTAACAATCTTCCCCCTGTCCTCCTTGTGATTGCACGTTAGGAATCGAGGTGATAAGCTCACTGGTACGTGTTGTTGCTGTGTGAAAGACACCCTTTATCGGCTCATACCTCTGACTTGTGCTTAGTCTAGTCAGCCGGAGAAATATGACAGAAATCTGATGTGGGTACGGTCCCATCTTAACATCAGTGCGAGTGCACGCCTAGCAAGCCAATGTTTTTGCCTCCGCGGTCTTATGTTCTCAAGGCAAAAATGTCAATGGAGAGTTGGAGTGAGGATCCTGGCAGCGAGAGAGTGTTTCTGACCTGAGCAGCATCCACAGTAGCGTGGGGAACGTTTAGAGATCCGTACGAAGGCGTACATATTTGTGTAGGATGGAAACAGCTAGATGGGATAATTTTGCGGCCAGCTAAGTGTCTTTGCAGGGGGAAATCTGAAGTAAAAATGAAAAGTGACTCCTACATGAGACAGCAATATTTCTGTCCCTTATTGCTATTTTTTTCCCCTCCTTTGATAAAGTCTTGAAGGTTATCTCGTCGCTATATCTGCTGGCGGTCGTAGCACCTGTCCTCGCCCGGCTTTGAGCGGTCTCCTCGAGCACCTTGTGATTTTCCGGCTCTTTTGAGGTTTTTGCCAAAGCAGACTGAGGGGGGTCTCAGAGAAAGAGCGAACAAAGACATTTGTTTCCAGCTATTTTGCCACCATCACCGGCAACATCTTGCTTGTTAGCTGTGCAAAGCAAATGGGAACGTGGATAGGGGTGTTTGGAGGTGGAAGAAAGGAGATGCTATCCGGGCTAAATGAGGGAAGATTCACACAGTATAATGAAGGCTGGACCCATGGCTTCACAGCTGATGTGTATCTAAAAGGCCTGGTAAATACTGTTTCAGAACAGAAAGCTTTATCTACAGATATACATATCCCCTGCAACCACTGCCCCCCACATGAGGGCCCCATCTATCTTCTGGATCACATTTATTCTTGTTTTTTTTTTTAAAGCTTAAAACATTTAGACCTTTTTTTAACTCTTTGTGAGGTTTTGTCTGTTTTGCAGATGCAGGTTGTGACAAAATTGAAAAATATACATATATATTACAAAAAAAAAGAAAATCTAAAGAAGAATGTCAAGTGTAGTGCTATCTCATGAAAATGCATCGGGCTTCTTAAATTACATTGTGTTCACTTCAGTTTGGTAACACTGTATTAATACCAGAGGAAAATTAAATATTGTTGTAAGTGTAGTGTTATGAATATGCCATTTCTGCCCTTAACAGCTGCCCTCTGACACAGTGACAGTGTGCATAAATTGCCAAGAACAATCCGCCATTTTGAGTGACCCAACTCGTAGCTCGACCGGCCATCTTGGGCCGGTCAACAGAGAGTGATATTTGTGGCATTACTTAATGGTTTTGCCCCGAATATTCATTCGAAAACCAAGCTTCCCTGTAACTAATTCTTTAATAGGTCTACAGGTAAGAGTTGTTTCTGGGTAAGATTAGTAAATTGAAGAACTCATAACTAATTGGAAGATGGGCCCAGAGGAAACAATGCAATTGCCATCACAACTTCTGGCTGCGATGAAAAGCGATTTCCTAACGACGATGACTGAGATGAGGAACATGATCTGCACTCTTCAGCAGGACGTCGATTATTATGTAGAATGGTTCATCTTTCATGAAAGAGCCAACAACCATTACGCTGCATATTTGGCGAGCCGACCCGACTTCTATATCTGCGATATATCCGTCCTAATCCATCAACAAACTTTTTTACAAAATTAATCTTTTTCTCTGTGTTTCACTTTGATGTCTTATTTTAAAAAACAAAAATCATTTTGTGCGTGATTTTCAGGCGACACGGGCAGCGACCCCATGTTTGGCCGAAAAGCCGCCAGATGAGACGAGGATGCTGCAGGCTGATGTTTTGAAAGGTTCTGACTCACAGGAAAACACCTACATCTCGCCGATCGTTCCATCCGTGGTGATGATAAAGAACACACCCGTGGACGACGGCTCAGGTACCGCTGTCGCTGTGGCTGACTGCTGGCACCTATGGACGTGCAAGAGGGGACTGGTAGACCCACAGTAAGGGTCACTGTACAACAGGGTCATTGCTGTGACGCCTTGATAGACACGGGTTCGGACATTACGATCATGAGCAAAGGTTTTTATAACGGCATCTGCGAGAATGGGGAGGGCCTGCGCCCCCCCACACTCATTCCGTGCTCGTTAACTGTCACCGATTTCTTTGGGATTCCAGTGATCTTGTCTTCGAAGACTGTGCTCCAGGTCTCGATAGGGCCCATGAGCTTCAAACACCCCGTCTACATCGGTGAGACTATGACTATGCCCATGCTCATAGGTATGGACTGTCTCCAGCGCCTTGACTCTTTCATCGGCTACGGGTCCAACTATATTCCGCTACATAAGTCATTATTTAAGTTTCTTAAGATTTATTGTTTCTGGTTAGCTGTGGTCAGGAAGGATTCTGTAGTGGTCTGTGTTGCAGAGGATCTGAAGAACCCCCTGACTGAAGACACTCTGTTAATGATCTACTATGTCTAGTTCAGAGGCTACTCAGGGTCCATCATGTTCTTCATTTGATGAAGCATCCTTTGTTCAGTCAGCTAGAGGCTTCAGAACTGTCCCCAGAACCAAGCTAGAGCCACGTTTCCACAGTGGGAGTTCTGGGAAATTTGTGGGAGGGGAGAAAGTCACAGGGGAAATACACTGAGTCAGTCCTCTTAGCCAATGCAACTCCATACAAAATTGGTCCTTATCAGGACATTATTAATACATGAGAGATGTCACTGATCAGCATCCATGGACATAAATTACATAAAAATCACGGTAATTCAGGGGACTGGGAAAACGTGGCTGTGTGATGTAAAAAGTGGCGTTCAGTGACCAGAAGAAGCGTTGTTTTGAAAAGTGCTCTAAAGGAAACCACAAAGCGGTGTGCTGCACACCTGTCAAGTTTTGGGTTTGACAATACAGGAGACTGGGTGAGGTACATGGGTGGGAACGAGCGTGTATGGAGGTGGGGTGGGGGGAGAATACTACACGGGAAGAGGGTGGGAAGGAGGGGTAAAACATGGGAGTTTCCCAGCTAAAACCAAGCCCCCACAATGCGGGTCTGAAATTGAGACCAATGCGGAAGTGAAATAAATTGCAGTTCCACCCTCATCCACTAGGGGCTGGTGTCAGAAGCGAGCAAATCCTCATTGACTCCCATGTTAAAAATACCAATTTCACCGCAGAAATAAACATGTTTACAGCCTGTACCAAAACATGTTTTTGGTTTAAATGATCTAGTTTGCACTCATGATGACTCTGAGGGGGTGCATTTTTTTTCTCACTCTTCTGTTTAAGTGTATTAAAAGCCTAAAATTCTGTATAATTAATGAGCATCAGACCCACGTGACCACAGAGCTAGCTCCGTGGAAAGGCCTCAGCAGCCTCGGTCCGAGCCTCGGTCTCGCCTGAAAACTGTTCTGCGATTTTTAGTCGCTGAACTTAGACCAGTAGTTGTAACGTTTGTGTATTCTTTTTTGGATATTATTTGTGCAATTTTTGGACAAAATGACTTGCTGTGGTATTAATTGCACCAATAGAGCGGCCCAGGAGTCTCCACTTCATTTTTTTTCGGTAAGTGAAAATATATTTATGTATTTTAGGTCACTGCTGCCTTTGCACTAGCTGAGCTTATCAAAGTAGCTAGCTAACCATTACAGCATCCTGAGTGACCATTGCTATTAAATCACAGAGTCTCCCAAAACGCTTAAAAGGAGAGTTCTGTCAGCAAATGAAAAGGTATGTGTAGTTTGGAAAAAGCTTAGATTGCAATCCCAGAAGACAAGGAGACTGAAGGCAAGAATTTCTTCTTTGAAAAATGTCACCAAAATTCTTCAGAAGACACTTCTAACATCAACTGAATGTGCTTCTCTTCTTGATGGTTTGGATGATGTTCCAAAAGAGTTCTTTCAGAAAATAAATCAGAAGAAAAGATCATCCTTTTCTGAATTCTTGAAGCAATTTGCAACTACACTGCATTTTTACTCTCCTAAGGCTTATGACTATGCTAGAGAACTCAAGTGTCCACCTTTGGCTAAATGGCAACATTTTTCAGTCTGGCTAAAAGTCTGTTTAGTCTGTCTTATAATCATGACAGTTATGTCGTATTGAACAACAGTTGTATTTGATTCTATTTTTAATTATTCTCTTTCAGGTGGAATTGCTGTGTGATTCCTGTGTCCTGTGACCCATGACCTGCGTCAACCCGGTTCTGGATGTGGCCTTGCTGAGTTATCTGTAGCAAGGTGCCTGGCTGTCTGGAGGTGGTCTGAGTTGGTTCTGTGCTCTGTGGTGGCTGCTGGTTTCCTGGTGCTTGGGGCGGTTCCAGAGTTTCACCTGATCCTTGGAGGTCTCCCACTTCACATCCCAGTACATGCACAATCAAATGCTTGTTGATGTTTGTTGTTCATGGTTTACATGTTTATAGTTGTTCATCCCACGCTTTCTTGATGATTCTTAGAAATGTTTCTTTACAGGTGCAGCAGCTGGTTGCTGTTTTTTATGTTGGTTTCCTAGTTGTTTTTATATTTCTCTCTTGTTTACTTGTTTGTCCTCTATCAACCCTCTTTATTTCAGATTAGTTCAGCATTTACATGCTAATGTGGCGATACATAACCCAAACCAATATTACAATAACATAAACTCGTACACATTAAGGCTCCTCTTGATAGAGCAAATCTGTTCAGCACATTCTGACAGACAGACCACCATTTGTCTGTCATGTTGCTGTACAGGACATTTTTAGAGTTTTTCTTTTTAAAATAAATAGTATTAAATTTAAAGAGCAATACTTTAACATGATCATTTTCCCCACACTTTCTGTATACCTGTATTTTGTTGTTTTTCAATAAAGAATGACAAATTATTTAAGTTTATGGTTTTTTTTAGCACACAAAAATCTATCTGTAAAAAATATCTACAAATATCTACAAAGCTAATATTTACTTGGATACATAACAGGTATGATTGGGTTTTGCAATACGGCAGCCTCTAAGGTTTATTTTAGTAAGACTTTTAAACCAAGTAAAGTTAGTAAAGAACACATTTCAATTGGCTGCTAAGAAACTGTTGGACTTAAAACGGGCCTGTTGTAGAAACAACTTGGCATAAATGATTCTTCCCTCCTTTTTTGTCTTAACCAAAAAAATTCCAGTAATTGAGCAAAAACATTTATTTTTTTACATGACATTTTATAAAACAACAGGACACAAAGTGTCGGTACATTTAAAAAAAAGTTAAATAATAAAAGGGGCCGAGACAGCTGCAGAGTGAGTGGAACACTGGGTTGTGAAGGAAGAACAGAGTTGTCAACAGTGTTATGGCTATAGATAAATTATATCAACAACACAGTAGCTATAACAGTCAGGGATATGTTTATCCTGTTTGCCTGAAAATAAACCTGTCCTAAAGGCAAAATTGAAAAGCAACGAGGCTCCCACCTGGAAGTCTTTCACTGCTTTTGGAGCTGGCCATTAAGACAATCGGCAATATTAGTTAAAAAATATCATTTCCCCTATTTGTGAAATGAACTTTGACAAAAATGTCCCTGGACTGTCATGTCTGATGTGAGGATGCACAACTACGGCACCATTTAAGCTAGAAATAAGTGTAGCCATAACACTGTTGACAAACCTCCCGGCCTTCTCGATTTTAGCAGGTTTTACACCTGCCCTCCAGCTACACCTTTGGGTGATGGACGACATGATGATCATCATATGAGGGTGTAGAAGGTGAAGCCGGTGCAGGCTCTCCTCCATCATGTTGACCAGCTTCACACTGCTGACCACCCCCATGTCATTGCCGTCACAGTGGATGAGAAGGACATCAGGAGCTGCTCTTCCTTGCAGGGAGTGGAAAAAGAAGGGGAGGTTTTCCACCTCAGTCTGCCCCAACTGAACCAGGAGACACAGACGTCAGGGAGGCCAAGGTTGTCTCTGAGGGTCTCTTTAGCTTTCTGGGCACCACGCCTCACGTAGCTGTCTACAATGATCCAAATGGCTATGGAGAAAAAAATAACATGTTTGGCCTAGCTGTTTAAAGTACAAAACTATACATGACAGATATTTGGTACTTGCTGCTTTGTGTAGCTGATGTTTAAGACACACAGGCTGCCATGGTGACCTTTTAACAGATCTAAGAAAAAAATGTAATAAAAGAATGAAACTTAAAAACTCCCAGACCTCATTTCATGATTGCTAATCATCTATGGCTGATTTATTGTTTGGATCACAGTGAGTTACACTAATTCTAGCATATTTTTATTTCTATTATACATACATACTTTTTAATTATTATTTTCACATGACTGTTATCGGGCTCTCTTGTTCTGGTTCTCATGATAATTTTGTTTCTTCCAGCAAGTTATCTTGTGCTTAGAGCCCTGCACGGGCCTAAAATCTGAGCCCGTGTCCGGCCTGGCCCGAGGGGGTGGAGCCCCAGCCCGACCTGGTCCGAAAAGGTTTTCAGGATTCTCTGGTCCGACCCGAGCCCGACTTTTTTTTAACCTTTCATAATGTTTTAGCGTGATAGAATGCTCAGCATTCTAATTATCTGTGAGAAGCGTTCTGCAGTAAAAAAAAAAAAGAAAGAAAAACAGCATCAATGCAGCTTTTTTTTCTAACAGAGCATATTTTTCGAGCGGCAGATGAAATTTATGAACACTATATTAACTGGATGCGTTTGTAAATTTAATCAGCTCTGAAAATGCGCTCTTGTGCAATTAGAAAAAAAAAGAAGCATTCTAATTTTCTAACTGCAGCGCGCATTTTCAGAGCGGCAGATTAAATAAACGCCCCCAATTAGCGTTTGTAAATTTTAATCTGCCGCTCTGAAAATGCGCTCACCAGTTAGGAAAAAAACAGCAATGAATGCTGTATTTTCTTTAACTGCAGAGCGAATTTATTCACAGAAAAATAGAATGCTGCCGTTTTCATGAGAATAAACGAATGGTTTCTGACGTATCAAAGTGGACATAAAATGGCACATTAGAATAGGGGCACATGTTTCAATCAGCAGTTTGAGAATTCGTTTATATAGGCGCATTTATAAACCACACACACCTTAACTGAGCTAACGGTGCCGGTGCGTGAGAAGCAGACAGGTGCTGCTGCGTTCAAGTGTTTCAGTTTTTTTTAATGAATTCGATTAAAAATAAAGGCGCCCGGCCCGTGTCCGAGGTAATCACACAGTCGTTGGCCCGAAGCCCGGCCCTCGGGCTGTCGGGCCGGGCCGACCTGAGGGTCTAGGGCTTCAGTGCAGGGCTCTACTTGTGCTTACTTCATCTGTATAATGTCTCTTTACTTTTGGTGAATTGTACTGAGTCCAGAATGAAGGCTACTTGGCTTTACAAGATACAAACAAGTATCTTGTTAGAAATATATGAAATGTATTTAGCCTGCTAATTCATCTCAAATACTAATAACTACCGTATTTTCCGGACTATAAGTCGCACATTTTTTCATAGTCTGGCCGGTCCTGCGACTTATACTCCGGCGCGACTTATATACCAAATTATGTAGGCTATGCCGTGCTGCTGCGGGCCGGCTCTGGACCAGGAATGAGCTCCCCTTCCCCGCTGGGAATAAAAAACACACAGCCATTACCTGCCGGAGCCTGCAGCGCACCATTTCGCACCTGAAACCCACCGAAACTGCAACTCCTAAGCAACTAACTAACCATAGCTAACTTCTTTGGATCTAAAAGAAAAACATTTCAGATATTAACCTGATAGCTGCAAATTAGCTGACTTACACTTAAACTTGAAATATGCCCCCGAAGTAGCTGCCGGCTTCTGATCTGCCATCCTTTCTAAAGTACCACGCTGTGTTCTAGGAAATTTTTGACTAAGGCTAGGCTACAAGACACCTCCCGTATATCCTTGCTCAGCTAGCTAAACGGCTAACAAATGGAGAACAGACACCTCGATAGAACATGAACATTGGAACACCCCTTGGCTAACCTCAATAGGACCTCAACACAGGATGTCCAGAAGACATGGAAGGAAAAGACGTCATCTGGTGTCAGTGTGCACTTTCAGAGGACCAAAACTGAACTTGCAGAAATTATCTGGAAAGGACGTCACTGCAATGTGTTTGGGTGACCTACGAAGGATGTCCACAATGACCTAATTTGCACCAGAATTAGCCCATATTTGGACATCCTGAGGACATCAATACAGGATGTCCAGAAGACGTGAATGGAAAGAAGTCATCTGGCGTCAGTCTGCAGCTTCAAGGGACCAAAACTGGAGGTGCAGAAATGACCTGGAAAGGATGTCACTGCAATGTGTCTGGATGACATATGAAGGACTTCAACAGCGATCTTATTTGGACCCGAATTAGCCCATATTTGGACGTCCTGAGACTGTCAATACATGACATCCAGAAGATGTCAAAAAAGGACACCATCGGGCATCACAATCTGCTCCTTCAGGGGACCTAATCTGGATGTGCAGAAATGACCTGGAAAAGACGTCGATGCGACACAACTTTGCACAGTGGGTTACTGTCTGCTGGACTTGAGCCATCTTATTTGATGGTGTGGCTTGTGTGTTCCTAACAGAAAAAAGAATAAAAGATTCTTCCTGTCGATGCAACTGACCTATTGAGAAGGAAGTGAGGGGAAAAAAGCAGGAAAAAGGTCAGCTGGATGAGAAGCTCCTGTTATCAGCAATCTTCCTTGGCTTCCATAAGCAGCTTGTTTCTAAGCTGCAACCTAGCCAAGCATGAAGAGAATATAATTTCAGCCAATCTCCTAGTAGCATGGGTGCACAGAAAACCATTGTAAGGATAGCAAAATAGTCACAATAGAGTCAGTAGCCTTTCTGATAAAGATCTGCATGGGTAATGCCAGGACAGGCAATTCTGCTTCTTCACATTTAACTCAACTCATGTTCTTTTACTGCTGTCCCAGGCACAGAAAGAGGTGGGTGGCAGGTTTTATTGTGTATAATTATGAACTGTAAAGCACAGCAAACATCAGGCTACTTACCTTACTGGCTGCTTGTGCTGAGCTTAGCTAGTTTTGAGATCTTTAAAAGGCTGAATAGGTCTGTAAAGGTCTGTAGAGTCAACTATTAGAAAATAAAATTATTAGAGTCATAAGAGTAAAATCAAAACTCTCCATCACAGTGCAGAAATGTTGTCATTTACTTGTTTTATGTTGCTTCGTGATTTTTTTTAGAATCAACTAGGGAAGACACAAAGATCCTTTTTACCCACATACTCTTTATAAAAATGTTATCAGGGGAAGGAGAATGTTTAAGTGGTTAGCATCAGTGTGCTAGCCGATGGCCCCCTCCATGAGCACAGCACAGCTCAGCAGAACGTCATTGCAGCTTCTTCTGGGGATATAAACACTTAGAGAAAAAATAAAGTTAACAGCTGAAATAGCAGGAAATAATGCAGTTAAAGAGCAAATTGTATAAGAAAATAGTAGAGTGTGGAAAGTGGGGAGTATGTCCTCCAGCCGTCTAAGCCTATAGCAGCATAACTACAGAGATAACTCTGGATAACCAAGCCTTTTAGATGGAGGCATCTACAATGTGAATTTCAGACCCCTTCAAGTGTAAAAACTTTCAAAATAGCAGTGTGTTCAATACTTATGCTCCTCACTGTACACTGCAGGAGAACAAGAAAACTCCTGCTGAACTTCATCCAAGAATTTAATTGGAAGTTTTATGTTTTGTTGCTGTCCTATTAACGCTTATAAATCACCACAATACGTCATATAAATAACCATTTGATGGATGGAGGTGTAAATAAAATAACTTATGAACTGTTTAAAGAAGGCAGAAATACTTATTAATCAGTCCTATCAGACATACTATTCCTGTGTAACGTAGGGAATTGGTAAGCTTTTGTATAAAATGTTTATATTTGAGTTTCATTTTAACAATATTTACCAAACCAATATTTTCTTAATTCCAATTCAGCCTTAACTAACAATAGTTTCTGTTATTCTGCTCATCAAAATTTGTTACAATTTATTCTTCCCAGTTCTGTTTTTTTAAATAAAGTATGTGCAAAAATCCCAGTTTCCTGTAGACTCAGGTTTGTCAAACTCATGAGCTTCCGAGAACTGAATCTGGTAGCTTTGAGCTTGCATTTGCTCACCAACACTTAGACAAATCAAATGAGCTGAAGAGAAGAACGTGTTTCAGTTGCAAAGCTGAAAGTGTTTTCGTGACTAACACAAGGTCAACGTTATGTTCAACAAAATTTCTTTTTAGTCTTTGCACAGCTGAGAGCTGCTCACATGACACTTCAGGGTGAAATTGGACGCCGCGCTGCAGGAGTTTTGGCAGGAGTGTGCAGCTGGAAGGTTTCTGGACTCTGTAATTTGTAAAGATGTGAGCTGAAATAAAATTATAGATCTCCCCTGCAACACACACACACACATCATATGTTTTTGCTTGTTGTCACACTAAACTTTTTCACATCAGTGAAAAAAACGTGATATGTTAAGTTTTTGCCCCGAATGAGAACACATTTTGTTGTTCGTACAGCCGAAAAACTCTGGAAGAAGCGAAGAAAACCATTTTAACTTGTGATTGTTAAAATTTAAGAGAAAACCCCTTCGAGTGATAATTAGCCTCAAAAAATTTTCTATAAATGCATTTATTTAATTTCCCTACGGATTTAGTCAAATTTCGACACAAGCTTGCTCTGTTTAAAAATGCTAGAAAATTAAAATCCTTTATACATTAAGATATACTAAAAAACAAATAGATATAAAGGGAACTACCCTAACATGTCAAACACAGCAGAGCCATCATCTTGAGCCTCGGTCTTTTATCCAGAACAGATGTGTTTCAGACACCAAACACCGAGGAGGAGATGCTGATCAAGTTCATGAATTAAAGGATTTGCTGTCCTAAAAAGCTTCATTTACCTTCTCACACTCCTGAAACACTTTTATTTTAATAAAAGTTTTTTAAAGCCTGTCCAGTTGATGTAACGTGTTTATTTAATTCTACATTTAATAATTCCTGGTTCAGACTTTTATTATTTTTATAGTTGAATATGGTCATCTCTCCTCCAGAAACACACAGAGAAGCCACACAGCCAAAATGTTCTTCTGCACTCAAGCAAGACCGTATTAAATTTGCATGATGTTGAATTAAACACTGATTTGACATTGTCCTCAGACGAGACTGACAAGTAATTGTTTTATAATAAGATAAGCACTGCTAATTTTTTCCTTAGAAAGAATTAAATGTTGCAGAAATTCTTCATTCTGTAGGTTGAATCACACCAGGTAGAAGGCAGATAACGCCCGCCTGTGCAGTGATCGTGATTAATTGTAGCTCAACCCTCCAACAATATATGTTTTTTCATATTAGTTGTGTAAAAAGAGCCGTAATTAAAATGTATGTGACGATACCTTAGCCCAAGTCTCACAATAGAGAACACACACAATGAGAGCTGATGTAGTATTTTCCTTTCAATGTCGAAAGTAACTGCATAATATATATATATATATATATATATATATATATATATATATATATATATATATATATATATATATATTAATATCCACTTTTTCTGCCCTTAAATCTCCTCTGAAAATATGTGAAATAATAACCGATCTTTGTCCTTGAGAGGCTCAGGCTATACCTGCACCGCCTTCCTGCAGCTCTTTGCTCATTTGGCACCTCCACCTGAGGAGGTAATTTATTGATTATGACTGCGTGAGGACAAAGGAAGAGGCCATGCTAACTTCATCCTGGGAGTAAAGCTAGGGCAGACTGCCACATTGTGCCTTAAACAATGTACCGTATCTCATGATTCAGCGCAGCACTTCTTGCCTTTTTAATTACACTTCCACCAGCTGCTACAGCTCACCTGGAACTCTGCACCTCACGTTTTAATGTTGTCATGTTGTAGAAAGGCCTCACTTCATCAATGCAGCTGTGATACTGTGTCATTGTGAGTGTTTCAATGTAATGAACTCATCCATAATGTGTCAGTAAATGCTAAATAAAAAGAAATGCTCTTAAAGTAAAAATATACAGTATCTAGTAATTCATGAACAAAGCAGTACATGGTGGATAGTTTAGTTAGTCAGATGCTTTTTTAGGCTGAAGAACGGTGGCACAGGAGTTAAGTGCTCGCCCCGTAATCAGAAGGTTGCAGGTTCGAGATCGGCTCAGTCTATCGCTGTCGTTGTGTCTCAACTCAGATCCTGGTTTTCTAAGTCAAAGATCTCTGACCCCTTTCAATCTGGCTTTCTGAAGCAGCACTCAACTGAGACTGCTCTAGTAAGGGTGCATAATGACCTCCTGTTGGCTGCTGATGCAGGGCAATGCTCTGTCATGGTCCTGCTAGACCTCAGTGCA
>SSNQ01034407.1:300471-307971 GCA_006942095.1 Nothobranchius kuhntae | reverse complement strand
TGCATGCTTTTGGATTGTGGGTGGAAACCAGATTACCTGGGGAAAACCCACACACAAAAACAGATGGGATTCAAAACCATTGTGCATTTTGTGTAACCATTTAACCAATAACCACTGCGCCAGCAACACCATACCGTACCGTAGCATACCGAGCCGTACCATACCATACCGTACCAGGTTCTTTAATGCCTGGGATCCACCTGCAGGGTCTGGGACATAGCGGAACGGGTAATTGTGTACCGTATAGGTTTGAAATTTCAGGCAAGCATTTCTATTGCAGTTTGGGCTTTCATGTCAGCAGTTGGGGCTAAAAGAAGCATTATGTGCAATTTTGTAATTATTCAGTATTTTTGTGCTGCAAAAAAAGTGTCTACAGAGCTAAAGACCAAAACAAAATGCTACTAAAAGACTCCACAAGTGACTCCAGAATGTAACCGAGTCCAGGCCTGCCTGGTTTGCAGATCTGTGGCGATAAATAACATCTAGCACATGGAAGCACCTCCTTGTATTTCTCCTATTTACCATCCATCCATCCATCCATCCATTTTCATCTGCTTATCCGGAGTCGTGTCACGGGGGCAACAGCCCAAATTTCCCTCTGACCAGCTACTTTGGCAAGCTCTTCCGGGGGAATCCCAAGGTGCCCCCTGACCATCAGAGAGACATAGTCCCTCCAGAGTGTCCTGGGTCTTCTTTTAGATCTCTTCCCGTTTAGACGTGCCTGGAAAACCTCACCAGGGAGGCATCCTGACCAGATGCCCAAGCCACCTTAACTGGCTCTTCTTGATGTGGAGGAGCAGCGGGTCTACTCTGAGCCTCTCCCGAATGACCGAGCTTCTCACCCTATCTCTAAGGGAGAGCCCAGTCACCCTGTGGAGAAAACTCATTTCAGCCACTTGTACCCGCAATCTCGTTCTTTTGGGCACTACCCAAAGCTTGTGACCATAGGTGAGAGTAGGAACATTGATTGGCCAATAAATTGAGAGCTTCGCCTTCTGACTCAGCTCTCTCTTCACCACGACAGATCGGTACAACACCCGCATCACTGCAGACGCAGCACCAATCCGCCCATCGATCTCACGCTCCATTTTTCCCTCACTCGTGAACAAGACCCCAAGATACTTGATCTCCTCCACTTGACCTGGACAAGACATTCTGCCCTTTTCTGATTTAAGATCATGGTCTCGAGTTTAGAGGAGCAGATTCTCATCCCAGCCGCTTCACACTCAGCTGCGAACCGCTCCAGTGAGAGCTGGAGATCACTGTCCGATGGAGCCAACAGGACCACATCATCTACAAGAAGCAGAGACCTGATCCTATATATATATAATATGTATATATACTTTATTTTTCGGCATGGTGCAACACCGTTCCAATGTCAGATCAGATCCTTCGGCTGCCATCTTCTGCGGAAAAAACTTATTACATATCTTACCGATCTGTCTAGCTCTGCCCTAATCATACCGCTCCAGAAATTTCTGGACCTACAACCAAAGGGTGCCAAACTAGTCCAGTGAATGGTGTGGTCTGGATCGGTTTTACAATGGGGACAGAAAAATTAGCAAGCAGACCTTCCTTGTTCCATGTCAAAAAGATTGGTAGAAATGAGGCTTAATGTAACACATTTTAAAACCCTATGACAGCTGAACTGAGGGCTGAACAAAGATACAAAATACAACAGTGATAAAAGAACATTAAATAAGCAGATAAAAGTCACACAGTGAGATACAATGAGAAAAAATCATTGCTCAAATAAGAAAGGGCCTGCTCACCATACACCTTGGGGATCTCTACCTGGTGGGGTCAGGCACAAATTGCTTGAGTGGTGGTGGAGGTGGTGTTAATGGAAGTCGGTTAACGAAGCAAATTTTAAACTTGGGTTTGAAATTGATGGTCAATTGAACTAAATAACATGAAGTTCTTCCTCACCTCGGGTTAAATCCCCTACAGACCAAAACTTCCTGATGAAAAAGTCGTGGGAACTTAAATAAAGATAAGTTACGCCTTTGACTCCACAACTTCTGCTCAACTAACTACTGTACAACAAATAAATACACTGCCATGCAGCTGGCATTTCACATCAAGTGAACCAAAACTTTATGAATTGAGCCTCTTCCACACTACAGCTGAGATTCAAGTACATTTGTGTGAACTGAAAATACAGATTTTCAGAAGCAAACACTAAGAACCCTATTTGCTTTGTGTCCTAAGCCCTTTTTACTAGACACACCATGCCAGCAAATCAGCGTAATATTACCACAGTGGTGTGTCTTATAAACACGCCATGCTGATTAGCAATTTTTACGACATTTGTTCCACCTCGCTTGGTAGTAATATTGGTGTCATGATCATGTCCCCGTGTTGGTGACATTCATTGTTCGTGTACCTGATCAGTGAATGGAAAAGCTGAAGAACCAGAGCCGGCGGTCAACGTCACCAGACCGGCGGGGCTCTCCGGCGGCCGACATCACCAGACCCGGCGTGGCCGACACCACGACACCACCAGGCCCGGCGTGGCTCTCCGGCGAGGCTGACGGCACTAGAACCAACATGGTTCCTCCGGGGCGGCTGACAGCGGCGAGCCCAGCCATCAAGCCTGACTTGGCGATGCGGAGCTCGGCCTGTTACGCTCACGGGACTGGAGGATGGCAAAAGAGGAGAAATCTGAGTAGGAAAAATGCCAGGAGGTCAATCTGCTGGACGGGGCAAAGACATGGCTGCAGACGACCTGGAGGAGATCAAACGATCTCTGAACTACATGTCAGGTGAGCTGTCAAAAGTTACATCGCAGCAGGATCGCTTGCTAAGACTGATGGACGAGGTGAGAGAACTCAAAGTACTGTTAACCGAGAAAGAGAAAACGATATCGGCTTTAGAGCAAAGAGTGGACGAATTTGAACAATACGCAAGAAGAGAAGACTTGGTAATAAAGGGACTTGAAACGAGACACAGAAGCTATGCTAATGCAGATACCAATCATAACTCAGCAGAAGATGCCTCAGAAAAAGAACTTGAGTCACTTGAACAACAAGTTGTAACATTTCTACACAGTAAGAATATTTCCATACAAAAAGAAGCCATTTCCATACGTCACACTCTGCCTAAGAAATATGAAAAGGCAAGACCAGCTATTATAGTAAGGTTCACCAGCAGAAAACAAAGAAACAATGTACTGGCACAAGGAAACAAGCTAAGAGGCACTAATGTGTACATAAACGAACATCTAACCAAAAAAATGGGACGATAGCCAGAGAAGCACGGATGCTAAAAAAGCAGAAAACAATTATAGCAACATGGACAAGAAATGGGAATGTATGGCTCAAAGAACAAGAAGGGTCACAGACTAAGATAATAAAGGAGCTGAAGGAACTGGGACATTTCAAGAAACAATGATTGATGGACGGAAGAGAAATGCTGGAAAAATAAATAAATATAGTAAAAATCCACAACAAAGTCAAAGAAACTAAATACTAGTAAACATAAAAAAAAATTAATTGAAAAAAAAACACATGAACACAAGAATACAAGAAGAACTAGAATACAAAATATACAATCCTGGAAAAGATTTAGACAATAATCTGTACATGCATAATAATGAATGCAAATATTTTAGTGACCTAGAATTGCATGACTGTGCCTTGGTGAATGATGCACTGTCCATCATCCACTTCAATAGTAGAAGTTTGCATTGCAATTATGATAAAATATTGGAGTTTTTAACACAAATTAAAATGAGATTTAAGGTAATTGCAGTTACAGAAACATGGTTACAAGAAGGAGATATTGAGGATGTTCAAATAGATGGGTATGAGATGTATTACCAGAGTCGGGAAAATAAAAAGGTGGTGGTGTAGCACTGTTTATATTTAACAAACATAGCATGTTATTAAATCCAGCGACTAATAAAGTAAGAGAAGTTGTAAAAAAAATACTCATCAATTAAAAAACAACTGACTGCGACAATGTAGACATAATAATAATAACACATATAATAGAGAATATCATCCATCCCTTTACTTATAAATGTAACTTATCATTTACAACCGGCATATTTCCTACCAAAATGAAAATAAAGTCATTCCACTTCACAAAAGTGGAGATAAGCATATCTTCTCCAACTACCAACCTACATCCCTTCTGTCACAATTCTCAAAAATATTAGAAAAACTATATATTACCAGATTGGACGCATTTCTGAACAAAGAGAATATCTTAAATGACAGTCAGTATGGGTTTAGACCAAATCGCTCAACTTCAATGGCACTAATGGAATTAAAGGAAGAAATATCGGAAGCCATTGACAAAAAAACAAAACAAAAAAAAAAACATTTGAATATATATATTTAAACAATCTAGAATAGTGAAGAAGTTCTATATTTTACTCTTTCTTTCAGACCCAAGAAATACCACAATCTGCCCTTGTGCTGACCACATCATGTTCACATATGTGGTTAATGCAGACCAGCCTGATGAACTGAGAAATGTAACCGACAGAAACACTTTATTCACTTAAACCACATAGATTCCTTTTACTGTAGAATACAACATTGGTGTTCTAGTAAATTTTCTTCATTCAATGAGAACATTTAAGAAAAACAAACTCATTACTTAGTAAATAACTATGATTGTTGTCTTGTGTTTGCGAGATCACAGGACTTCTGCAAGACCGGCTCTTTATGATCTCCCCAGGAAGCTCAGATGAGACGCTTAGTCTCTGTCCTTCTGAGCAGATGCTGCTGGCTTGGAGAATGATGGAGGACTATCAGGGTCACCTGCGACAGCCCAGCTGACTGTCACACAACGCGCCAGTTCACTGATGAGAGTAAAATGACTTTATAATAGTAGGGGTGTTCCTTAGTTTATATTACGATATGATAATCCTCTTTTCACACAATGATGATAATGATCATTATTATGGCAGGGGAGTAGGGGGCGAGAAAACCACTCGGAATGGAGACTTTGCTGCATAATCCTCCTGCCTTGAAAGGTTAAATACGGATTTGAATATTATGATCCCCCCGCTCTGAAAACGATAGTGCCGTATTTGAAGCAAATGTGCTCATTGTGCACTTTACTTTGTGGTGCAGCGTGAGCGGCGCACTCTGCAGAAGAAGACACGCTTATTGTGCAATAACTGCACTACTGCTTGCAAAAAGAAACAAATTGTGAACAATGACTGATTTGAGGACTCCTTAGCTTTGCTGTAAATCTCGTGGCAGGCTAAAGGTTAGCATAGCAGTGTTCAGGCCATGGTTTATAATGGAACCTGGATTTGGATTTTGGGGGGTCGGTGGCAAAAGACTTAAGTACCTGCCTTGTAACTGGAGGGTTGCAGGTTTTATCCCCGTTCAGTCAGTTCTTGGGCAAGACACTTAACCCTCATGCCTGCTGATGGTGGTCGCAGAGACCCGTAGCGCCTGATCTCAGCAGCCTCGCTTCCGTCAGTTCACTCCAGGGTCGCTGTGGCTGCAACGTAGCTCATCCCCACCAGCATGTCTGATTGTGTGTGTGCGTGGGTGAATGACTGGTTGTGTGTTAAAGCGCTTTGGGGGGATTGTAAAACCCTAGGAAGTGCTATGTAAATACAGGCAATTCTTCATTTGCCATTTACTAGAATAGTATTTCTTTGTAAATGTCATTTAACACTGCATTTGCAAAAAAGGTTCAGAAGAAAGAAAAGTAAAGATTGCCTAACTGTACTTCCTGTGTGAGTCACCAAAGTTCACCGATGTTATCCTAAGTTGTGATGCTGCTTTAAACGTACGAGTAAATGCATCCGACTCCAGTAAAGAGTCATTTCCCCTGGTTGATCTACAGTTTCCACGTCAGTTGCAGCTGGTCAAATGACTTCCTAAAATAGGATGAAAGATACGTTAACTAAACTGGTTAGATGAGAATTTTAGAGTATAATTTTCAATTGTACCGTTCAACAAGAGACGTTTTTAAATACGTCTCTTCAGACTGATGTGTATGTGATTTTCATAACGTCTGTTGTGTAATACTTAAATGGTATTATTTTGTAAATAATGATTAGAAATGTACAGTATTTGTACAAGTTTGCCCATTACCATTGAGAGGACTTTAGGTTTGACAGGACACAACAACATTGTTTTCAGGCGGCTTTTGTATATAGTAACAGAAATAGAATAGTTGAGTAAATATTGATCTCTCATCATCACCAAGGGCTTAAAGCCCCCCCCCCCCCAACCTTTGGTCTCTTCTTTGAAGGACACTGCATAACCCGATCAGTCTTTGTCTTCATGTCTAACAGTTTTATCTTATTTTGATCTTGGGTGTTCTTACCTTATCTGTTGAACTTTGATGTGAAGTAAATCTTGTGTCTGCTGCTGCCTCTTGGTTGTTGTAAATTAGAATGAGTTCCCAATCAACTCTGGTTAAATAAATAAATAAAACTAAATAACACATGTTCATGTGAATGTTGTACTTCTGCTGCATTGGTCATGCTCTTTTTAAACAAATATAACATTAAGGTCTTGCCCATACACCTTAAATGACTGTAAACAAAGTGGCTTTTCTGCTATGTAATGTGATCATCTTTATTTGAAATTGTAACAATGTGAGAAAAAAATATTGCTGTGAAAAAAGTCCAAAAATATTAAATTTATAACATTTTTATTACAGCCAGCAATCAAATTATATCAGATTGCAATGGCTGTGTTTTCCAACCATCAGCTAATAGGTAACATAAAGCAATCACATAGAGCCTCTTAAAGGATTTCCAAAGATCTGCTGTGTTTGATTTCTCAGATATCTGTGGAACACAAAGTGACCACTGCATCAATCTAATCCATTATTGCTGGAGATGATTAAGTGACTTAATTAGCTGAATCTCCTCAAGACTATATGATCTGCTAAAGCCACTGGTGGTGGATTACATGGGGACCAGCTAATATCTTAAGTGGAGGACTGACAAAAACAACAGACAAAGAGACTGTGTTTAGGAAACAATGGATCAACTGCCTACAGTCTCCACGCACCATGTCCATCCACTGATGGGATCTAATATCAACAAGACTAACCAGAGTCAGAGATGATGCTCCTTATTACACTGTGACTGATGGTTAACCTGTTGGATACACACCTATCAGAATGAGCCATGCACTAAATACACCACCAAACACAACCCATGCAAATGAGTAGGTCAAATGTATTCATGCTTTCACAGTTAAAGCATCACAAAGTGCATCACATAAAGATTTAAACAAGGTTTATAAAAACAAATACAACCCAACCAACCAACCAACCATCCATCCAACCAGCCAACCAACCAACCAACCAACCAACCAACCAACCAAACAACCAAACAACCAAACAACCAACCATCCAACCAACCAACCAACCAACCAACCAACCAACCAACCAACCAACCAACCAACCAAACAAACAAAACAAACAAAAAAAAAATCACAAAAGTGCTGATAATGATGATGAATGTGAGAAAAATAAATGCAATCTAATCTATGGGTCATGTTTGACAGA
>SSNQ01034407.1:245044-287515 GCA_006942095.1 Nothobranchius kuhntae | reverse complement strand
TACCAAAAGAGAAGAATGTTTATAATATGTTGTCTATGAATTAAATTTGTAATTATTTTCCCCATTTTGTTTGAAAAACAAAAGCAATCACTGTAAGAGGTGGAACCTTGTAGGAATGAGCTCCAATCTTTAGAAAACACATGTAACTCCGACATATTGTATACCGTAAGCTTTAGTAATTACACAGAAGTAACTGATGAGTTATAAAAATGGACACACTTTTTAAGTTATTATTATTTTTTAAATAAACAGTATCCTGACTAAACTCAAAACTGATGGAGATAAATGAAAAAGTAAAATTGCTTTGATGGGGTTACAGATCTTTTTCAGTTCCGTCAGTTTAGTTATTTTCAATTTAAGGAATTTTTCTGTTTATTTTTAGGGTTTCTAATGGATTACAAATATCTATTCCCGCTTTTCCGGTTCCGGCATAAGCCTCTCAGCGAACATCCCCGAGGGGAGGGGTGAGTGCTCCTTCGTGTTTGCATTCAAAACCTAGCTTGTTCTGTCGATTCGCTAAAATAGCTTTAATGTTTTAGTTTTCAATGCAACAAATACTTTATAAAGAATAAATAAATAAATAAATAAATAAATAAATAAATAAATAAATAAATAGAATGAACACTAATCCCAAACCTTATTTTGAAGGATGTTTGATTTTCTGGGACAATTACTCACTTAGATGACTACATCACAATTTACAAACATTTGTAAAAAACAAAAATAAATAAAAAATAATTATACTACTTTAGACAGTATTTTATAAATTACTTTGGTGTTGTACTCATCTTGCATTAGTCTCCAATCTACACAATAAAGAAGTTAAATGTTCTGTTATCATTAACCACATTAACAACACCATTAGAGTTGTAATGGGTAATAGTTTATGTTTCCTTCTGACTGACACGTTTTGTTATTCCTCTTAGAGCTCCATTTGTCATTAATCAGCCAGGTCATGTGGTGAGAGCTGTCAGTGTTGAAATAGCTTTAATATGGACTACCCCTCTGGGACTAACTTGGTCATTAACTCTAATGCCATTTTCTGCTGCAGAAACCTGCCCCCTCCTTCTTCCCCTTCATTGATTCCCAAAATCAAGAGGCAAACGACTCCCAGGACATTTAAAGCACACTCCGTTCCTCCTCTACTGAAGGGGTTGCACCGTGTCTTTTGTCCATACCCTGACCTGCTTTTCCTCTGCACGTAATCTCTGTTAGCCTGAAGACACAGGACTCACTTCACCTAGGCTCGCTGAAACAGTCTGTGTCTTGTTAAGTGCCTGTTGGCACATCATTTATGGGGGTAAATTGGCAGGGGTGGAGGGCATTGAGAGGGAAAGCCAGGAAAAAAAAAACGATGAAGATGAGGGGATGACAGGTCAGATGGCAAGCTGCATCTTTAACATAGCTGTTATTGATTTTAGATTCTCCCCATGGGAGAGACAGAGCATTAGATGTAGAGTGTCAACAGTTAACAACTCTGTGTGTGTGTGTGTGTGTGTGCTTGCGTGTGCGCTTGCGTGTGTGTGTGTGCATGCATGCGTGCTTGTGTTTGTGTGCGTGTGTGTGTGTGCGTGTGTGTTTGTGTGCATGTGTGTGTGCTTGCATGTGCATGCATGCGGTGTGTGTGTGTGTGTGTGTGTGCTTGCATGTGCATGCATGCATGTGTGTGTGTGTGTGCGCAGGCATGCGTGTGTGTGTGTGTGTGCATGCATGCGTGTGTGTGTGTGCGCATGCATGCGTGTGTGTGTGCTTGCGTGTGCGCTTGCGTGTGTGTGTGTGCATGCATGCATGCATGCGTGTGTGTGTGTTTGTGCATGCATGCGTGTGTGCACTAACAGTAAGTACGACATTGGATACAATAGGTGGAATAAGTGCTATCTTATCTGAAGAAGGCTCTAAATTCAGGTCATATTAATTTAATCAATTTTTTAAAATCTGTGTATAAAAATGATCTCATCCTGCCTTACAGGATTTTATCACGAGTTGTGAATCATTTTTACCTGTGTTCATTATTTAAATACTGTTGAGATCAGATTTTTACATGGTTGGAATATTGTGATAAAATTATGACCACTGTTAGATTCCGAGTCTAGATCTAAAGTGACTCCTCTGTGCAGAAAAACATTATGTTGCTACACACTACATGTTATTTACAGTAGTAAATACATGTTATTTACAGTAGTAAATACATGTTATTTACAGTAGTAAATACGGATGCTACATGTTAGCTTGTGTGCATACATTTTAAATACACGTAAATATCAGCTACAACATGACTGTTCAGACGGGGCCAGACATGCCTCGGTCTAACGGTACCATTTGTAATCTTTACTGTTTATTGCTCAAACAAACAATTAATTATTAAATTAATGTTTGTATTTATTTAATATACCTTCATCCATTACTGGAGGCCACTGTCTTACATAATCAATCCAGGTATTCATGACGGTGTCACTAGAGGGTCAGTTTTCAATGACAGATTCATGAATGAAACTGATGTGAGTCACTGCAGCAATTGCGGAGTCGCAAGATGGCAAACTCCACAAATTGCTTGCCGAATCAGTCTATAAATATTTGGTGGGGAATTAAAAAATGATAATAATGAAGTGTTTCCCTCACATTTCTCTCACAACTTCAGCCAGTACCAATCAATCAACTTTTGGACCATCCAGTTGTCGGTCTCACCGAGTCGCCACAATCCTGCACTTCCCTGGGTTCTCCGCACATTTCACACTCTCGTATCTAGCAACAGAACACCACCGGTGGACAGAGTCCCAAAAACGAAAACACCACTTGAAGTTGTAACGTGGTGCTTATATTTGTATAGCACCTTCTTAGGGTTCTACAACCCCCAAGGCGCTTCACAGCACAATCAATCATTCACCAATTCAAACACATTCATACGCTGGTGAGGATGAGCTACGATGTAGCCACAGCTGCCCTGGGCAAGGCCTGCCTTACACAGGCGCCACCGATCCCTCCGACCATCACCAGCAGGCAATGTGGGTTACGTGTCTTGCCCAAGGACACAACAGCAGCATTCTCTGGTCGGAGTCGGGATTGAACCTGCAACCTTCTAATTATTACAACTACTACTATTACCACTGCTGTCCTGTTTACTGTGGCAATATGTTCTCCTATCATGGGTGTGTGACTAAAGCCCTTTTCAGACAGACATTCTGGAACATTTGTGGACAATTCAATCCGGTTTTTAACCGGAACTGTGTTTTCAGACACACCACTTTTGTACCGGAACTTGTCCTTTCGGCTGCGTTCACACAGCAGGGAAAAGTTCCAGATGTCTGACGACGGCGGGGGGTGGGGGAGAATCGGACTTATGTTAAGAAGAAAATATCATTTCCATAGCGCCTCTCAAGATAAAAAATCACGAGGCGCTTAAGCATAATTCTGCGCACACGAAGACGCATACGAGACATGAATGATGAAGCTCAATGGTTAAAGGAATCACTGAAGCTGTGTGAAGTGCTCCGTCGCGCGTCTAGGCGGTACCGTAGGAGGCGAGCTGCCGTGGTTCGCCGCATGCTACAGCAGCGGGCTATCTAGGTGCGCACAGCGTCCCCCGGTCCCCTCCTCCCCCCCCCACCCCACCCCTTGTCCGGAACTTTACCTCACCAGTCTGAAGCAGCCACCTTGTCCGTAACAAGTCCGAACCTGTTACTAGGGGGCTTCGTCCGGATAAATTCCGGAACACGTTATCCGGATGTTTGTATTCAGACACAAAGGTCTTACGGACAGAGTCCGGAACATTTCCGTTTTTCATGGCCTGTCTGAAGGGGGCTTTAGGGATAAGAGCCGACAGGAGAGGTGAGAGTTCTGTGATTGTGTTTATGTTTAAAAGCTTATTTTACAGACTTGCCATTTCAGCTTTAATCCAGAAAAGCTTTAAACACATCAGTTTGAACCCCCTCAAAAAAAGCATCTGATTTTCATTAGGCGGATTTCTGGTCAATCTAAAAACTTTTATTACTTCTTTCCACTATCATTTTCTTGTTTAATGAAATAATTGCTAAAAATGCTCCACATCTGTGTGTACGTGTGTGGTATCAGTTATTTCCTTCAGTGCTTGCTAACAGAACAAGTGAGACTGATTTGATGGCTGTCAAGTTAGCATCACATGTAAACACAGAGTGTGTTTTGTGCTTCTATGAAAGTTTAGAAAAGGCCACATTCGATTAGTGCTCCCCGTGAGAGGTCATGCACTCGTCAGAATGATTTGTTTCTGAACTGAAGGCATTAGCACAGAGCTTGTTCTGAAGAACTCATGAACCTTGATCGTTGTAGCAATTTATTTTATTTTAATAAGATTGCCCTTTGGACAAATCAGACCTGATTGAGACAGAGTGAAAGCAGTTCATTGAAATGATGTATTGAGCCAAAGATGAAAACCATTTTTAAATGCTTACCTTTCATTAACTACCAATTCACAATTGTAAATTGAAGAGGTCACAGAGAAATGCCTGTGCAAGCGCCAACAATATATTGAGTGCAGTAAATAAAGCATGAAATACCTCCCCGGGAAATAAAATGAATCCACTAATGTCTGTTTTAGTAAGCCAGAAGGCATTGAAAATGACGTGTTTAAGAGAAAAACATATTACCATTTGAAATGGACTCAGCTGTTGTCTGTTAATTAGATGTCCTTGAGAGATAGAGCTCGCCATCCCAAGCAACAATAGATCTTTTCAGCCTGTTTCTATGGCTCTGCTATTAATGCCTTCCCTTCCAGACTGTTCAAGGCAACCACAAGCCTGTCTTTAGATGCTTCCTTTTATTGTCCTCATCATTTTACATCGTTTAGAGTCACTGTTTCCTTATCTAGATATTTCAATTACATGGCTTCTTTGCCACAATGTAATTTATTGAATCAGTGGTTTGCACAGTGTTATTGGGCCACTGTGTATCGTAAAGCTTTTGCTAAACACTAAAATGGCCACTTGTGTGCATTTTGCCGTACCTGGTCTACTCATGGGGGGAGATGTAACCTGATAATGAATTTTCTCTTTAGTAAAAATGGAACAGGATTTCTTTTGTTCTCCATAAAAGTGTCTGTTTCTGTGCGATCGCTTTTTATGACATAAAACTAGAAAATTTACTGGGAAAAATGTATTTATAGTGTTTGAGTGATCCGTTTATTCTGCCACAGCATTAAGGAGTAATCTTATCAGCTAAACTTGATTTATTGAGTACTTTGGTTGAAAGTTTTAGAGGATTTTCTCAGTTCATGGCAGATATTTTGACTTGGAAATTTAGGGAAAGCAAGGAGGTGAGTTAATGAGGGCTGCGTTCCACATTTGTAGCAATGAAAAGCTGGTTGCTCTATTTATTGTGTGACTGAGAGTCTAAGACTAAAATAAAATTAAATCAAAATAAGCATGCATGCAAAACCAAATGACCTGTATGTTACCGTGCAAGTGTCATGGGCCGTTGTGGCCCAGTAAGAGCATTGTGGCTCTCAGCTGGAACATCGAGGTTCTGTCTTCATGTCCTTGGCAATGACACTGAACACAAGTCACCTGTGTGACTGACAGTAAAAGATCATGATTCATTTATTGCTGCGGCTACTTTTCAGGGAACGCTAAATTTTTAGGTACAAGTTGTAAAATGTTCTACTTATTATTTCTGAATACCAATATCTATTTCATCCTCATTTAGTCCTGTTCAGGACTGAAATAAATTCCTAGAAGAAATATGGATACACCATTTTAAATATAAATAAACAAATGCAACAAACAAATCAATGTGCCAGCACACAAAAACAAGCCAATAAAAAACAGAACACAGAGAACCAAACACACAATGTGAATTAGCAAAAACATGAAAAGTTCCTTGAAATCCTACCAAGGATAGATGCTGCAAATCATTTCCAAACAATGGAATATTGATCACGCTTGTGATTTCTGCAGTTTGACCAAAGAAACTTTCTTCTGTTTATTAATCAGCTATGGAGATTCTGAACAATTCAGATGTCCAAATGGTGGTGCTTAGATTTTTGTAGATGTTTATTTATTCTTGCTTTTTTTAAATGCATCAGTAAAGTCAAAGATTGAACATAATCATTTTTAACTAAGAAACCAAACAAAAAACCAAAGAAACTGAGAAAACTGAGCCAAAACCAGCAATCACCCTTACATACACTAAAGGCATAACAAAAACTATTATAACAGTGATGAAGAAAACCAACTTAACACAAGTACCATGCAAACTCGCAATAAAACATACATAAGAGGAACATAATGCAACTCAACACATGAAAAATAGAACATAAAAAAGGAGTGTGAGAAGGAAACACGTCAAAGCCACACAAGAGCAGCAAAACAATAAGCAGATAGTACAATAAATAAATCAGCCACAACAGACCACTGCACAAGGGGAAAATTATGATGGACTAGGACAAAACAAGGGTCATAAACACAGAACAACAGAGTTTAAAAAGATGTATCAAGGAAGCGATCGAAATAAGGAGACGTGGATCCAGGACCATGAATAGGGACGAAGGCGTGAACATGCTGGACCACTCATGGGACACAGTGATTAACAGAGGTGGTACGGGCAACAGAGGGCAACATCGTTCTCTGCTGCCCGCAGATAAACGGAAGTGACCTCAGCAATATCGGTGATAGTTCTGACGAAGGTCACAGTAGACATCGAAACATGTCAGCTAAGGTAAAAACAAGCGCCTTTTACAAAGAACCACCAAAAATGATTTTCTTCTTTTTTAGCTACACTTGCCAGTATTACATTTAAACCCTTCATTGTGTAGAGAAGATGTTCCTACATTTAATTAGAAACCATAAAATGTGAAATATCACAAAGTATGAAATGTCACCTTAATGGATCTGTAAGTAAATTTAATCAGAAGATCGGATCTTTTTATTGCAGGGATTGAGCAACGCATCATGTCAACTTGAAGAAAAGAGAGTGAGTCAAGTTAAAAAAGTTAAAGATTTATTACTAAATAAATTAAACAAGACTAACGTTAACACTAGGTGTATGGTGTAGCTAAGGTGAAGTAAGACTGAGAATGGCGTATGTGTGAAGATGTTCAGAACCAACAGATCCGGAGAAACAATTAGTTCTGATGGGAGTGGAGATGATGTTCCGCGCTAAGCTTGGTTTGGAGGTTTATAACACACATTGAGACGCCATTCTGCCAGCCTACGTCCCCTTTGCGGAAGTCCCCTTCAGATCAGGAATGTCGAGGTCCAGCTTGACTTTCTCTGGAACCGAAGCCGGTAGGAAAAGCAGCGGTTGCTGACCAGACCAGTCTTGAGATACTTCCGGGTCACAACAGTTTTATTGGCATCTAGCGAGACCCAAAAAGGGGTCGTGATGATTCAGCTTTTATTCTGAAAGGAAACGTTGCAGCAGGTGGAACAGCAACAGATCTTATCCAGCTTGTCGTCAGGTTCTTTCGGCTGAGGAGGAAAGTCACAGATTGGCCACTCCGACAACTTCTCTAGAAAGCTTTGAACAGAACTTAAGATGACGTGGGCATAGTTTTATACTTTGGATGTTTTGATTTACGGTTGAATCAAAAAAGGACGGATTTGCCAAACACCAACAAAACCACGCCTGCGTCAGACATGGAAGGTCCTGAATGGATCAGAAAAAGGAAATGTGTCATGCGACTTTACATTAAGTGGATGAGAATGTCTAGTGGAAATATTTAAAGTTATATTACTTATTAAAATACTACTGATCATAAACATTGTCATGTCACATATTGGTTCACATTTTATTATTGGCTAACACTTTGTTTGATTAGCTTTATTAAAAATAGAGTTCTTCTGATTCATGTTTATGTTTATGTATTTAGCAGACGCTTTTGTCCAAAGCGACTTACAAGGACTAGCAAGTTCCTAGTTTGTGTGATTTATTAAAAGAAAGAGTTCTTTGTCTTCATTCTTCTCTTGAGCTGGAAAGGAAGAAACATTTTAAGAGCAAATGCATGAGACCTTGAGCAATATCTCATGCAGATTAGGTTTGTGTTAGAAACTTCTGGTTTTTCTTGGAGCAGAGCAAAACAGAGCAGGGCCTTTTAGGCCAGAAATGGACAATTAATCACGCTACAGTTGGTAAACTAATGAAAATGTAAGGAACAATCTTTTTTTTTTCTTTTACGTCCTTTATTTACTTAGCCAGCTGAAGCCTATGTGAGTCCGTGTGAGGTGAGCTGAGTAGGTCATTCTGTGTCCAGTCCAGAGCATTGCAACTAGAATACCGCTTGGAAATGATCAAATTCAAAGACCTTTAGACACAAAAAATTTGCAGAAAATAATCAATACAACTAAAATATTGAAAGAATGAAATCTGTTTCAGCTGTCTAAATAAATGACTGCCAGCACGGGGAATCAAACCAGCGTCAGCATGGCAATACAAAACGCAAAACAGAAACTTTAACCACTAACCCAATATGACAAATACACGGCCTAAGTTGCTGTTGTATGCATGTTTTGTTGGAGCGGATGTGGGTGGAGCACCGGTGCTGTCTCCAAGCATGCTTTCTTCTCATTCGTTGCTTCATGGTGGCCCATGATGCTTTGTGGGTTATGTAATGAATGGGTGGAGCTTAGGCTGGAGGTGGGGATTGACCGAATCAAAGCGTTTCATTTCTGGGTACAAATTCAGGCTGATGAAAATAACTCATTTTTAAGATAAAATGACATTTCGGTTAGTGCCAACGGTAAGATTTTGCCATATATGGTAATAACACAGAGTTAGCATGATCTGGAAACTTTAAACAATGTTCAGTGTTTGTGAGTTAGATTTATCTTTTCATGTGTTTAACTCATTCACAGCCGGCCGTTTCCTGATCAGTAAAGCCCTTTGCTGGCAGCGTTTTTCAGCATTTTTACAGTTTTTTAAGAGTCATAGAACATTGCACGCTAGGATGATATCAACGCCAAAACTACCAAAACAAAGAGGAGACTTACCTCTTACATCAAGAAGAATCTGCGCATTTCGAGCGTCATCCGTTCTTTCATAATTCGTTGTCAAACTGTGATTGGCAGGAGCTTTTTCGGTTCGCGCCTCACTTTTTTTTTTATAGCAACGGCCCAAAAACGACCTCCTAACACAGGGATTTTCTGCTTCCTGGTCACGTGACGTGTGATGCATGCAGATGAAGATCAGCTTTAGAGCTGAGATGTTTGTTCACATGCTGCGGGGGCTCGTTCCGACGCCGACACAGTAAAGAATTGGCAGTGAACGGTTGGATTTAAAATGACAACTTTAGTCGGCAGTGAATGAGTTAATGAGTGTGTTTTGTGTTTGAAGTTTAGACAAACTTTTACTATATCAGATGTGGGTCTGGTCACCTCACTGAGAAAGGACAGCACTATAAACACTGTAATAACTGCTGTATTAACACACACGAGCGGACTGTTATTGTTACACAAACTTGAATAGTTTGTCAAGTGATTTATAATACTTACTGCAAAAATGAACCTACTTTATTGAAAGTTTTCTGATAAAGGAAGCGCTGATATTAGCTTAGCAAGCAGGCAAGATGCTAGTCAAGTTTGCAAGTTTGCGGACGACACCACCCTCATCGGGCTCATCTCTGACGGTGATGAGTCCGCCTACAGGAGGGAGGTGGAACGGCTGGTGTACTGGTGCAGCAGCAACAACGCTCAGAAGACAGTGGAGATGATTGTGGACTTCAGGAAAGTCACAGCCCCATCTCTCCCCCTCGTCCTGACGGACACCCCCGTCACCACTGTGGACTCCTTCCGCTTCCTCGGAACCACCATCACACATGACCTTAGGTGGGAGCCATCCATCAGCTCCCTGATCAAAAAGGCCCAGCAGAGGATGTACTTTCTGCGGCAGTTGAAAAAGGCCAAGCTGCCGGCCCAGATGATGGTGCAGTTTTACACGGCCATCATTGAGTCCATCCTCACCTCCTCCATCGCTGTGTGGTACGCTGGAGCCACAGTGAGGGACAAACATAGACTGCAGCGCATTGTGCGCTCTGCTGAGAAGGTGATTGGCTGCAGCCTTCCATCTCTCCAGGACCTGTACGTCTCCAGGACTCGGGGGCGTGCAGGTCGGATAGCAGCTGACCCTTCTCACCCGGGTCACAGACTTTTTGAGCTGCTTCCCTCAGGCAGGAGGTTACGGTCCATCCGGACTAGCAAGTTCCTAGTTTGTGAATTGTTTGAATTGTTTGCTCAATGACAATGGCAATAAACCTCTTCTGATTCTTTTTTTTCTGATTCTGATTCTGAGAAAGGACAGCACTATAAACACTGTAATAACTGCTGTATTAACACACACGAGTGGACTGTTATTGTTACACAAACTTTGTCAAGTGATTTATAATACTTACTGCAAAAATGAACCTACTTTATTGAAAGTTTTCTGATAAAGGAAGCGCTGATATTAGCTTAGCAAGCAGGCAAGATGCTAGTCCGGCCGTAACTGAGAGCATATACAGTAAGCTTTTAATTTGCGCTCAGAAACCCATAAATCTTTTGATTCCCCGGCTGTACATTTTCAGGGAGGATGTTCGGCTGTTTGCATCAAGAACTAACTTTCTACAGGCAAAGCGAGAGAGGAGACTTGACGCAGCAGTCTGGTGTGGATAAGAGGTTTCCCTTCCCTGAATCAGTAGTGCACAGAGCAGGTTAACAGTCCTGCGCCCAGGGAGATGAAAAAGCATAAATTAAAGCGCTCCCTGAAGGAGAAGAGGGGGTGCTGGGTTACCGAGGCATTATCAGCACCGGGTGAGAAGCACACAGAGCTCAGTTTCATCCACATGTTCTTTGTCAACACAAAGGGGGTCACCTCCATGTGAAAGAAAATATAATAACACAGAGACCCTCCCACAATGGCAGGCTGCTGACAAATTCTCACCTAATTCTGCCTTTACATTCGCTGTTTGAAACTTGGGCTCTTTTGAGGAGGAGCATCAAGGCTGCGGTGATACGCTGCAGAAAAAAGAAAGAAAGAAAGAAAAGAAAGAAAGGGCTATGTGGAATACAATATGCTTGCAGATAGAAAATATAGCAGAAAAATAAAACAGGCGCTCACACGCTCACTTGAGAAATGTTTTAATTATATACAAAAGAATGCCGCTAATAAAGGAGGGAATTAAGGCAAATGCTCTGAGCGATTGTGGGAATTCGGCCAAAAGGAAATGAGTTGCCTCACAACCTTTCCTTCTCTCTCTCTCTCTCTCTCTCTCGCTCACTCTCTCTCTCCCCAGCAATGAAAAGCTTGCAACTTCAAGCAGTTTTTTAATCAGCTAAAAAACATATGTGGCTTTGCAGCTAAGACAGCTTGCCCAGGCGCTGATAAATGCCTATCACTAATTTGCATACGGTAGAAGCTACCCTTTAATCAGAACCTCTAATCCCTGACGGTATTAATGATTTTTTTCCTCCTCATATAGTATCATGTTTGCTAATTCCAAAGTGATCAGCTTCTTGTATGCGTCTCTTTTTTTGTGCTGGCATAATGGCCGAGTTGAGAACTTCTGTTATCCTACTTTGGCACATAATTAGGACTACAAAGGGGGACAAATCGCACTGAATGGGACTCACAAAGAAGAGCTCCTTTTTTCAGCCCCCCCTTTTTTCTGCTGAGCTCTAACAGTTGTGTCACTTCGTATTTAGCTACAAAAACGGGGGAGAATTTGCTGCCAAATCTTAACTACATGGCAGCGCTTATGAGTTCTGCCCAGACACATAAAAATATCAAAATTTACCATGTAATTAAAATGTCTATCACCCCTCGGATGCTTTAGAGGTTGCAATTTCTCCCTAAAGTGGCACTCGAGGCTCTGAAGCATTCCTCTTAATTACGTTGTTAAGCACCTTGCAGGGGAGCGATGTTTGACCTCATTTTTTTTCACCACAAATATCAAATACAAATAGCTCTAACTTCGGTGAATAAAAGAAAAAGAAGTTCTTATTCCGGAAATAAAAATGAAAACGTTGTTTTAGTCGAATGTTTTAAAAGGCTTTTGGACTATGGCGCATGTTAGATTAGAGATGAAAAGAAAGAGAAGTGGAATGTCAGCTAGGTACACACGACAGCTGATTTACACAATTCATTTGGGCCATTACTTTTCATTAAAGATCAAATGAAATGGGTACTTACTTACTAAGAGGCCTTTGGGGAGCTGAATTGCAGAGAAGAAAGAAGATTAAACTTTACATTCAGCCCCAAATTTAATTCAGAAGTAATCAATCGCATAATGGGCCAGCAACTGTAGCCGGGGTGATTGAAATGAAATTACCATATTTTTAATCTTAATTTTCCACACTGTTTATCTGACACTGTCAATATAAAATACAAACAGATAATGAAATAGCATTATATTGACACTACAATCATCTCTCGAGCAGCCCTCTGTGATTAAACCGCTGGAATGTTTGATTACATTTTGTTGGCTGACATTACAAATGACACGGATGCTTCGCCGAGACTTGCTGCCGGCTGGAAAATGAGCCTATCCATCAAGGACTCCTGGCAGCTTTTCCCCTTCCAGTCGATGGCTACTGCCAACGGTCTGGGCACCCTTCTGTCAAGCCGTTTAGCACCCTAGGAGAGGGAGGGGTGCAGAGGTGGTGGCGGTCGGTCTCTTTGGAGGGGGGAGTGGAAGGAGGCTGGAAACGATGGGAGCATGGGGGGGAGGCAGGGGCTGAAACGAGTGATTCACCGCTCCCTTGCTCTGCTAATGATACAAAAGCAAAGGAGCCACAGAGAAGGAGAGAAAAATGTCCCAGGCAACATATCGCCCATGCAGGTGTCTCTTGGCGAGCCATAAAGGGACCATAAAGTCCTCGCAATGCAGGGCCCAGAGTGTGCAAATCAACAGCTCAGCTGCTGCCCTGGATTAGGTTTGCACCACAGTCATCAAGCCCAGGCCACCGCTACACCTAACACCTTCAATAGCCTAATTACCTTTTAAGGAGCTCATCAATTATTGGTTTGTGCTTTGAAAATTTGGAGAGAGGTTTAGAGGCGACAGGAACAATGAGAACACCTCACAATAGTCACAGGTCTCCTCCTTAAGGACTTTAATTGACCAGTGTATGTCTGAAGTGAGTTCCCTTGCTTTTAATTAGGAATAACAGAACATTCGGAAACAAACAACAAACCGCTTTAAAGTCCTCTGATTACTGGTCCTCAGCTTACATGTGTGTGCATCATAAACACACAAACACAATGCAACATGCACGTCTTTCATTTCTTAGTTGTTTTCTGTCTTTGCCTTTTAGGCAAACTTAAGCGTTTCACATTGGCAAACAAATTTCAGTGTCATGATAAATGATAAATGACCCGCACTTGTATAGCGCCTCTCAGAGTGAGGACTCCAAAGTGCTCTACACTACAGTGTATCATTCACCCATTCACACACACATTCACACACTGGTGGGGATGAGCTACGATGTAGCCACAGCTGCCCTGGGGCGCACTGACAGAGGCGAGGCTGCCGAGCACTGGCGCCACCGGTCCCTCCGACCACCACCAGCAGGCAACGTGGGTTAAGTGTCTTGCCCAAGGACACAACAGCAGAATTCTCTGTCCGAAGCCAGGATCGAACCTGCAACCTTCCCATTACTGGACAACCCACTCAACCTGTTGAGCTACTGCTGCCCAGACCCAAAAACCCGGAGCAAATAAAACGTGCAGCTTTCAAATTATTTTAATACTCAATTTATCAGTGGGAAACAAATCTGAATGGGAACACACACACACACACACACACACACACACACACACACACACACACACACACACACACCTGGACTGAACCTTTGTGTGAACCACACATGTAACACATTTACCAGAACAGTGCAAATAGAACGTATGCTGTTAGTTTATTATGCGTTATGAGGATCCTGCTTTTGCTAAGTCCGCCTCATTGAACATGAACAACTTCAGGGTTATGGTCGGGGCGAAAATCCCTCATCATTGTTGGGGGGGTGTATATCTTTCACTTCTTGTAACTCTCAAACGGTGTGTTTTGAAGTAGCACAACTTGTATTGTGCGTTCAACAAAAGTGAAAATATCGTTAAAACAAAAAACATTTTGTGTTTTATGGCGTTTTGGGGGGACACATTTATGTCAGAGGGGGACATGTCTCCTCTGCCCCCCCCCCCCCCAGGATTTTCGCTTATGGTGATGGTGAAGCAGCCAAGAACGGACATCAAATGAGTTGTCCAATAAAACTAAAACAGAGATAATTTAAATGACTGTTAGCCATCGGCTAGCAAAGGAGGGTTGGCTGAAGCTCGGGAGACGCGGTAGATATGGAGCAGGCAACATTAGCTTAGCCCTTGATTAGCGGAGGAGCGCTGGAGCATGTTGGGAGATAGACAGCAGGCTGCCGGAGGATAAGAGACGTGAGTAGAAGGAATTTTAGGAGGTGTCTTGAAGAAGGACTTTAGAACTAATACGATGGGTCCGTATCGGGAGCTCTAGCACAAAGAAAAAGCAACACCAGTTGGAGGCTGGTGTCTAGCTAATAGTGGACAAGGAGCTCATCGGCTGCCAAGAGTTGGACATGAAGATTTTCTGACATGTTTGTCGTGTCTTTCCATTTGATGGTTTGTTAGATAAACTAACTGAGTAAAGCTTAGTTGGTTTAGCAGACTGCATGCTTCCATGCCGCACTGTTGCCCTCCACTGTTTCTTTAGGTACAGTCAAAGTGCAAACGCAAAACGCAGAGCTCGTGTGTCCTAATACTGTATTTCAAGATAGCACATGACCATGGACCGTCAACCAAAGTTGATGTATTTGAAAACGTAAACTTTCAAGCTCAGAGAAATATTTTGAATCGATGTTGGTGAGAAATATTCACCATTTGAAAGTAAACAGGTAAAAATATCACACTGTGGCTTAAAGATCAGCACAAGATGACAGCTGACATTCACCACATGCTGAATAGTCATGCATTTCAATATTTTACAAATAGACGTAAGAACAACTTCACGTTACTTATTTTTGCCATGCGGCTTTCCTTTTCTGGTTAACATCATATCTCAAATTTGACTTAAAAATAAAACAAGTTAAAATAAAGTTGTTGATTAGTTTGATTTCATGAAGATAGATATTGATAGAATAATCAATAAAAAATTGTTGTTAGTGGCAACCTTAATAACCTGAATCTAACAACAAGGAGCTTGCTCGTGATGTGCAAAGTCTCAAACTGTCAGTGATTATACCAACTACCTGTTGAGCTGACACAGCAGCTTCCTAACACCAGGTTATGGTTCTGTTAGGGCTGTTTGTTTGGTGAAAGCCTAATATTTAAATGGAGTGTTCACATATACAGCTATTTAGTCTCGACTCTGACTGCACTCTCTTTTAGAAGACAAAGGTATAGCACAGGGGACAACAGTAGCTCAGGAGGTAGAGCGAGTTGTCCAGTAATCAGAAAATTGCAGGTTTAATCCTGGCTCTGACCAGAGAATGCTGCTGTTGTGTCCTTGGGCAAGACACTTAACCCGCCTTCCCTGCTGATGGTGGTCGGAGGGACTGGTGGCACCAGGGTTGTAGAACCCTAAGGAGACGCTATACAAATGCAGGCCACTTACCACACCGTTTCCTGCAGGCCAGATGTTGTGCTCATCTACTGCAATACTGAGGAGTTGCTTGACAATTGTGAAAAACTAATCAAAGGGTTCAAAATGAACTTTTCATCCATCCGGCGGGTCGTGGGGACAGCAGTTAAGCAGAGAAGCAGACTTCCCTCACCCCAGCCACTTGGGCCAGCTCCTCCGGGGAGTTCTTGGCCAGCCGAGAGCGTGTCCTGGGTTTTCCTCCCAGTTGGACGTGCCCAGAAAACCTCACCAGGAAGGCACCCAGGAGGCATCCTAACTAGATGCACAAGTCACCTCAATTGGCTCCTCTCGATGTGGAGGAGCAGCGAGTCTACTCAGAGCCCCTCCCGGATGACCGAGATTCTCATCCTATCTTTGGTACGTTCTTTCTGTGTTTGGCTTCTAATTTCATTTTTGGTTCTTTTTTAAACACAGGAAAGGTTTCTCTTTACCTTGCCGCCAGTTTCGTTTGCGTCTGCAAACATCCTCAGCCTATCCTTCTCATCCTATCTTTAAGGGAGAGCCCAGCCATCCTGCGGTGAAAACTCATTTTGGCCACTTGTATTTACAATTTCATTCTTTTGGTCACGTTTCAGTCACTACCCAAAGCTCGTGACCACAGGTGAGGGGAGGAGCATAGATCAACAGGTAAATCGAGAGCTTCGCCTTCCAGCTCAGCTCTCTCGTCACCGCGACAGACCGGTGCAACACTTTTCAAAGTTTTGTAAATTCTTGAAACTTTAAATAAAACTAGTTGAAGCACAACAGCATTTATTTAGATTGGAATATTATCACCACTATAAAGTATTGGACGTTTTTATAAAATCCCCTTGAAAAGTTTTTGATTAAGTTTTGGCATTGTTGTGAGGCACCTGTAATAAATACGTAGCTAAATGTAGAAAACATGGTTGCTGATTCCACTGATGAGAGTGTTTGGATCGTTGGGAATGAGAAAATAATAAGAAGAAACAAGATATTTCAGAAGCTAGTAACAAAAGCAACACAAAAACATTTTGCAACATCAGCTTACACATTTTCGTCTTCTTTTAAACAATTTGTTTATCTCTAAAAATGACATTTCACAAGATAAAATCCTTATTGTTTAGAGTGTAATTATTCCAAGTGTTTATCAGTCATTCTGGAAATAATTTCAACTTTCTCTAGTATCACATAGATGAATCAACCACCCTCAAGTTAGACTGAGCAAGGACTAATTGCCTCCATCATAATGCTGTTTATCAGAAATCCTACAGAATAAAAGCACAGCAGCTCTGTGTTAGATGCAATGGATTCTAGTATTGGTGGAATCAGTGGTATCGGCGGTCCTGAAGGTCAGGCTGATAAGACCGAGGATTTCTACCTCCGAATTGCATTGTGCTCCGACCTTCAGACCCCCCCTGAAGTCGATCAAACCGGCCTAACAGCTGCTCCACCACAGGACAGTCAACTTCAGAGAAATGTGGAAAAAGGGAGGATCAGTGCTTAGCCTGGAACCTAGCGAGGCAGAACCTGACAACACACTGGAATAATTCAGGTCGGACAGCCACCAAACCGAACTCACTGTCGGAAAAACTTTGTGTCATTTCCTGCAATTTCTTACTGACCTCCGTCATATTTTCATCCAACGTTCTCCCACGTTTGCTCTTTCAAATGTTCCTTTGGAAAAAAAAAAAAGTTCACGTAAACTGATTAAAATTAAATTTTTTCTTCTGAACACTGAAACCAGTAAATTCAGTGAACAAGTTACATATTAATGCAAAACAAGTAAAAAATGTCCTTCATAAAAGCCGAACGCTTCTACGTAAGCACTGTCAGGCTACAGTCTAAAGTGGATGTTTTAGTCAAAATGCATGGAAGTCAAAGGACTCTTGCAGTTTAATTTGCACTTGACTTGATCTTATTTCACGGAAAACTACAAAGCCGCTCTCTTTCCCTCGGTTTATTTCTGAGAAATTCTTCCATCAGCATCAGCTTTAACCAGATCATCAAGAATAGATAGATCACTCCTTCTCCGTTCATTATTTCTAAACAAAAACTCAGAAAAGACAGAAAAATGAATGATTGCAAAGTTTGCTGTTTAGCTTGGATGATGGTAATAAACTCCATAATGTTATAGAGGGAACAAATACATTGTTATTAACTCAAACGTTCTTCGTATCCATGCAAATCAGCATCTACATGTGGGTGAGAGTGTGAGTGGTTGTTTGCTTCTGTGTGTCTCTGTGATGAGCCGGTGTCGGTACAAGATCGGCTCGGGGTCCTTCGACTGCCGATGACGTCAAAGTACGGCAAACCCACTCGGACAAAATACACTACACATCTTTATACTGTTGGAAACAATTTAGCAGTTTCGTTATTAAAATAATGTTTCTTACGACATAAGTTTGTGTTTATAATGGTATTTGTAAAATAAAACACTATATTGTATTCATAATGTTGAACTCCTCTTTGAGCACATCCCTTGAAGGATCATAGGTATTAGCAACACCTGTGAGATTGTATTTGCAGGAAAGAAGTGTGTCCCGTTTATTGAAGTATTTTGTGTTTAGCGTTTTTGACGTCTTGTCCATGCGTAGTTCAGTTACGCTCATAGCTGCTAGCCAAAACTCTGGAGTTAAAAGTTTTCTGGCTTTACTAAAATACCTGTCTGTACTTATTTGATTGATGGTAGTTTTACTTTCTATTAGACTCCAAATGTAATCATTTGGCACGTTTCTAATTCATAATTTGTAACAATGTAATCGGTGATATTAGCATTAGCATTCCTATGGGTTTTTCCACGTATATTAGCATTGCGCTAACCACTCGCTGCCAAATTGCAGCCTTTGCGATTAGAAAATCTCCTTTTGTCACATCGCAATTTAATTGCACATGCAGTTAATCGTTCAGCCCTAATATACATGCAGCTCTATGCTAAAAGTGTATTTTCAAAGAGGTAATGATGGATTTCTTTGTAAAAGTTGTTCATCTTTCCAACAGAAAGATTTGCCTGGACCAACGTAACGTGATTACGTAATTCCGTGAGGTTCATGTTCAGCCAATCAACTACTTTGACGTCATCGGCAGTCGACGGACCCCGAGCCGATCTTGCACCCGAGCAGATCTTGTAGCGACACCGGCAATATGTCCAGGGTGTCCCCCAAGTTTGACCCTATAGCTGCTGGCTGCTTGCATGGGCAAACAATGGCAGCAGTTACAGGGGTGTGAGTGCAACCAAGAGCAGTTTTACAACAAATGCTGCCATATTTACTTTGGACTGTACTTCCATCCATCCATCCATCCATCCATCCATCCATCCATCCATCCATCCACCCATTTTTGTCCACTTATCCAACACGTTCTCACACCCGAAGCATCAAAAAATGACGCTGGGTGACCAAGCATTTGTTTCCAACGTGTTGGGACTCGCAACATGTTGCCTCCCAACACACTGTGCCAGAGCGTCGTTTTCCGAGTGCCGCAGTAAAACAGAGATTCCACTAAATTCTGACCTTTACCCTCTTGCTATTTAACCTTCCCCTCACCTTCATCCTAACCTTAACCCTCTTGTGCTTTCAAAACTTTTTGTCTAGTTGTAATCCTTCCCCAAAATGGTTAACAAGAAGTTTAGAATGAGCAACATGGTTAAGGTTAGGATGGAGGTGATGGGGAGGTCAAATAGCAAGAGGTTGGAGGTTAAATGTCGGTGAAATGTGCGTTTTACCTCGGGCATCGGAAACTCTCGTCGCCTCCCGATGCGTTGGGACTCCAAATGGCTGTAAGAATGTGTTGACTTATCTAGAGTCGGGTTGTGGGGATAGCATCCTAAGCAGAGAGTCCCAGACTTCCCTTTCCCCAGCCACTTCAGCCAGCTCTTCCAAGGGAATCCCAAGGCGTTCCCTGGCCAGCCGAGTGACATAGTCCCTCCAGCGCATCTTGGGTCTTGCTTCAGATCTCCTCCCGGTTGGACGTGCCCGGAAAACCTCACCAGGGAGGCGTCCAGGAAGCATCCTGACCAGATGCCCGAGCCACCTCAACTGGTTCTTCTCAATGGGACAAACAATGTGATGAAAAACCTTTGCAGGTGTAATGGGTTATAAAACTGTGTTTGCATAAACTGCAGATATTTCTGGTGATGGCCCAGCAATAAATAAATAAATAAATTAATTAATTAATTAATTAATTAATTAATTAATTAATTAATTGATAAAGATAAAAATAAAACCCTTTACCTCATTGATCCAGTCAGATCTCTTGTTCAAACTGAGGTTGTCAAAGAGTTTTAAACAACAGATAAAACATTATCGTTTGCTCCTTTTCTCCAGAACCCACTTCGAAAGTTCTGAAAATCTCACTTTCCCAATAACATTACCTACTGGAGGGCAGTTACCGCACCTTCCTAAAGATCCATGCAATGTGAAACCAGTAAAAATTTACTCTGCACAAAAGGTACAAATTCAATCCACCATAAAACACAAAAATAAATGCCTTAATCAAAGATGTTTCTGCATATAAATAGTTCTGAGTCTGTGGTAAAGCATGGAAATGTAATCAGATTTGACGTTACATGTTGAGTTCTTGTTCCAGTCGTTTACAATGAGTGTTCTAAATCCTCACACGCATGATTCTCGTGATTTCTAAAAGAGACGAGAGATTATCTAGCACCTCATCTGTTCTCTATTATTAATGATCTGTCCTTCACATTTCAGGAACCCCTTCTTTTTACTCTTCACTAAAGCAACATGCTTTTCTCTCCCCAGAGAAATGAATGAGCAGGGCTCTCAGCATGTGAAAAACGAACCATGTAGTATTCTACCTCGAATTAACAGTTATGAATCTCTTCTAATAAATCACAGAAGATCAAGTTGAGTTTGTGTTTACAATCACATTGTGAGCAGTTTGTTTTTGTATTTAACTTTGAAAGAAAGTCTACATTTTAGGTTAATACCCATTTTAATCTAGCTCACAGAGAAAAATAAAAATTACTGAATGTAGCTCAACAAAAGGTTCAGCAGCATGCCTGTTCATAGTGATTATGGACCATTCTTTGATGGTTTGCTTGGGTTAGGGTTAGGGCTGTTTTAATGGGGCTAATTCATGTGGGACTTGTTATTGAATTTGTTTATTTTTGCTTTTCGACTTCATTACTGACTCCATTATTGTTTAAGCTAGGTAAATGCCAGAGTGGAGACACATTTTTGTTTTGATCCACTAACTTTGGTTTTATTGCAGCCCTAAGGCACAACATTTACTCAAACAAATTCAACATAACAGTTACAAACCTTATATTTGTTAGATAATGACAGTTAATTTTTCATTGAAAGGCATTGGCCACACTCCATGAAAATTGTAGAAATTCAGTGTAAATATACTTTGGCATCTAAATAAAGATAACCTGGGTTTAGATCTTCACTTATAGAAAATTGAATTCTCTCCTATAAACAGTGAAGAACTAAGTTGCACATTAAGCCAAATTTATACTTCTCCATCAACTCCACAAGGAAGAAACACGCACGCACGGACAGAGACATTTTGCCTTTGGACTTCTCCAGCAGGACCAGAACAGAACAGTCCCCTGCAGCACTGTGGGTCAGAAGGTCATTAGAGACCCTAAGAAGAGTTATTTCAGTAGAATGAGCTCTACGAAAACCTGACTGGAAGCTATCATAGATGTTATGTTCATCAAGAGCAGCTGTGAGTTGTTTAGCCACAACCTTTTCCAAGATCTTGGAGATGAACGGAAGTTTAGAGATGGGTCTGAAGCTGCTATGGAGAGAGGGGTCGAGACTCGTTTTTTTAAGAAGCGGGTGGATTACAGCGTTCTTAAAGTAAGCAGGGACCTGACCAGAGACCAGAGAAGCATTAATTATAGAGAGCACGCTGGGACCGATGGACTGAAAAGCACTTTTAAACAAAGATGAGGGTAAGATGTGGAGGGGGCATGCAGAGGTCTTCATAGAGTTAACTAGTTTGGTTAACTCAGGCACAGAAACAGGAGCAAAGCTATCTAGGATGATGGGCCCGGTTGGAGTCGGGAGAGGCAGCGATAAGGCTGAAGGAGAGATGCTAGATCTAACCTTATTGACTATGTCCACAAAGAAAGACAGAAAGTTCTCAAAGTGATGGGAGGGATCATCAACGTGGATGTTAAAGTCACCAACAATCACCAGTCTGGACAGCTTCACAGTGGAGGATAGAAAGTCACTAAACTCCTGAAGGAAAGAACTGTTTGGACCAGGTGGACGATAGACCACAGCACAGTAGAACAGGTCCTTACGCCCGACTTTAATCAGCTGCAGTTCAAAGGAAGCAAAGTGACCAGAGGTTGTAGAGCTACATGGAAGATGGTCTCTGAAAACAACAGCTAGACCTCCACCACGACCAGAACCCCGGGGCTGGCTAAGAAAAGAATAACCACTCAGGCAGAGTTCAATCAGACCAGAATAATCAGATGTTTGCTGCCAAACTTCAGTCAGAAACAGAAAATCCAGGTTTTTAGACAGAATTAGATCATTGAGCAGGAAGGACTTATTGTTAACAGAGCAGGTATTTAATAGAGCCATGCTGAGTGAGGTGGAGGAATCAGAAACTACAGAAACAGCTGGAGTTAGTGGACGTAAATTAGCAGGGTTAGATCCACGGTGTTTATAAAAACCACTTATGGAGGGAACAGGAGGAGAAACCACTGAGGAATGAGGATAAACCGATCTTAAAAAACTTGGACGGATGAACCGCGCCGCAACACGGCCTGGCGGGAATGCGGAAGTGGCGCTCAAGTCGCCAAACAAAGGACAAGGAGCTAGAAGATCACGCCGATGTTTACTAGATAAACCACGCTTTATGAGAAGTCTTATTCTCACCTGGATTCCTGCTCGTTTACCTCTTTTCCTCCGACATTTTCCAGGGACCGAATAAACATCGCTGGAAGCGCCCTGGGTCGTCGTTTGGCCCCGGGCCAGTGCGCTACTCAGATANTCCTATATAAGGAACCCAGCAAATTGCATCAAGTCACTGACTAGTGTCAGTGACTATACAGCAATCCTCATACTAAGCAAGCATGCAGCGACAGTGGAGAGGAAAACTCCCTTTTAACAGGAAGAAACCTCCAGAGAATCCTGGCTCAGTATAAGCAGCCATCCTCCACGACTCACTGGGGATCGAGAAGACAGAGCACACACACACACACACACACACACACACACACACACACACACACACACACACACACACACACACACACACACACACACACATGTCTGCACATCTGCCATCCACCTGCGAGTAGTCGGAGTTCGGTTGAATCAATCCAATATTCGTTCTCATTGTTTGTGATCATGTGTTTGGAATGCTTGTAGGGAAAAGTCAAGCCCCTATTTCTAGACTGCGGATGGTCCAGAATGCTGCAGCTAGATTCTTAACTTATGCCACGAGTAGAAAGCAAATCACCAGGTCTTGGCAACATTGCACCGACCGAAAGTGGTTCTCTCGCATTTGTCTAAAAACTTCTGCCAATAACACGTTTCGGATGGGACCATCTGGTTGTCAGTCTCGCCAAAGCGCCACTTTTCCTTTGTTACACATTTGCGCATTAGCAACAGAACACCACTGGTGTGAGAGGTTCTCTGCTCAATAACATAGAAAATGCCAACTGGTGTTAATCACTATTTCGTTTCCTCCGGCATTGTGGGTGTCTGCTCCGACAGAAGCCTCTCAGGGAAGATACCCAGGGGAAGGGGTAAAGCCTGATTTATGCTTCTCCGTCTGCGTCAGTGCGGAGACACGCAACGCCATTATCCGTCCTTGCGTAGGGCTCCGGCACGCAAGTACGTACGGAGTCGAGCCCACTTTTTTAAACATCCGTCGAACGAGACGAATTAGGCAAGCTTGTGATTGGTCAGGACGCTGCTGTTGTTTACAGCGCTGCCATTGCAAAGAGAGCCGAGGATAACTAGCGGCAGACACGTAGAAGCTTGAAGAATACCTCGCAAAAAAACTCTAAAAACATGAACGTTTAGTTCCCTCGTGACTGGAGGAGTGAAAAAATGTGCAGGAAGCGTTTTATTTGTGGACGGAAATGACAGGAAACGTGGGTTTAGAGGTGGGGAGCGCATGAAGAGGTGGGAGAATGAGAGACAAATATGTCCGTGTTAAAAGTCTTTATTTACACAAAAAACACAATATAAACACACGATCTTGGACCGATACATGACAGGATACCACAGAACAGCGCTACGCCCTCTGTGGTCCTGCCGGGCAATTGCTTTGCAACTCTCTCCAGGAGACGGAGAAGTATGAGAGCAAAACGCTTCCGTCAATCCGTGCGTGTCTGTCCCTTGCGGAGCTGACGGAGAAGCATAAGCCAGGCTTTAGTCAGCCGTGACTGTGCTTGCGTTGAAAACCAAGCTTGTTCTGTAGATTTGCTGTAGCAGCTTTAAGGGTCACTTTTACACACTAGCCTTTAATGCAAAGTGCACAGTAAATAGTGATTTCTGAGTTTTTAGTGACCACTCTTAACTGCTGTTTTTATGTGTGCAGTGTTCAGCACTTTGGGTATCTTTTGGATCGTTAAAAGTGCCACACAAATAAAACTGATGCTGATGCTGATTTGTTTTTTTGCCCTTTTTGTGTTCACAAACATGAATGTTTGAGAAACCCCTTTAGTGAGGAAAGTGCTGCCTGAACCTCAGTCACACACTTTCTAACCTAAGCCATTGTACTCTTTCTTCCCGTGTCTCGGAGCGGTTCTGTGGCAGTAGAGTCGCAGTTCGTTAGCCACTCGCACTGTCATGTTTACATTACTTCTAAAGCTCATTTATTTAACATTTTACACAAACTGCCTCAGAGGTCACGTGTATTTAAGTCGGAGCATACATTCAATTCACAAGTGGCATCCTGTAATTTCAAGTGCGTCACATATAACTTGACTCTTGGTGATAAGGTCAGATAGTAGTTCTGGAGGTGTACCTACAACGATTTCTGAAGAACATAAAGCAATTTTTGGTCTTATGGTAAAATTCATCTTTTGTGAGATCTCACTTTCTGGAACCTTTTTGGACCTCTCCACCCTGGTGGAGGCACTTTGCTCCAAAGCTTGGAGAACTCAATAACAGCTCAAAATTACACAACCAGCATATCATTGAAAAGTTTTCCACATTCATGCAGCATCCTTTTCTAAGTGAAGTCAGATTTGACCTCCCAAAGATCTTGAACGTGTTCTAATGTTTATTTTTGTCACTAATTGTTTTCTTGGTTTTCAATCAGACCATTTAGTCCCTTTTCCCAAACCTAAATATGAGTCAACCATCAACATGTATCATATGTGATGGCCGTGCAGGGTAATGCAATATCTTTTTTTGGTTTAATTCAGTTGCAAATTGTAAAATGTGAACTAGATTTATGTGAAGTTTTACCATTTAGAAATATCACATGGATACAAGGATTCTGTCACTGAATTGAAATTCAAGCACAGATTCTTAGAATTGCCAGACAGTAAAAATCCCACCAAGAAAGGTTATTTATTGATGACTTATCAATGCTATATATATATATATATATATATATATACTGTATATATGTAGCATATGTGAAGTTTAATTTAATGTGTTGATGCAACACAAAAGCAGCTAAATCTTGAGTTGTTTTGTGTTGTTGTCTTCTATTGTCTTGTGTAGTTATGTGTTGTGTTGTGTAGTGTTGTCTTTGTGGATGAAGAAGTGTGTTTCTATAGGATTTTCACAAATGCAAGTCACAAAGTGCATCAAAGTAAAAAAATGCACACAATAAAAAACAGATTGACAGTAAAGCGTTCAATAAAACAACAGCATTACATAAACTATCAATTATCAATAAAAGTTGTAGGTAACGAGTGGCAGGGTGGGGTTGTGGAAAAGACAGCCAAAACTAGAGCTAGAAGACTAAAGGTGAGTTGTAGCCAGTTTGGAAAGGGTGTAGCGGTCAGAGGAGGCAAAACAGAAATATTATAAACCAAACGACTCAAGTTGTGTCACAAAACATTGGGTAGAGAACTAAATGTGAATTACCATTGCCCCAAGTCTCACTCAGGTGCAAATCTGAGAGAAACTGAACAAATAAGCTAAAAGAAGATTTCTTGGTGAAGCTTTTGTGATTTGAGCTCTGATGCCAAGTCTTGCTTGTGTCATTTTTGTCAAAAGAAGAAGTTCCACAGAGTCTTCTGACTCTGAACAGAGATCTGAGCAAAGATATCCAACGGTGTTCCTGGGATCTGTTGGAGTTTGCCAGTACGAGTTGAGACATACCCTTATCTTCAATATTAATGAGCAAGACTACAAATCCTGCTGTTTTCTGCCACCCCCTGACTGACTTCCTCTTCCTGAAACAGACGCGCATTCATATTAAAGACCACAGCAGATTTAACCCATTGAAATTACAAGTGAAGACTCTCTTTGAAAGGGATCTACTGAGTTGAAGGACCTCAGTGCCAGAGGAAGAACGCATCTGAACGAGCATTTGATAACTTTAAACTTTCACACAGTTTTTTAACAATCATTGTCTTTAACGATTAAATGCCAACATTTCTGCCATATTGTCCTTATATTTACAGTTCAAGCTGTGGTTTGACATCACTCATGAACAGGACACAGAGACACTTGAACTTGAGGCAGAGACCTCTTCCTAGTCCTCGAGGCACGTCTTCTCCAGACAAAAACATGTTAAAATGGTGTTTTAGTGTTCTAAAATTCTCAGCTTAACTTTGCTTAATTCACATACTAACATGACAAACTCAAATGGAAAACACCAAACACAAACCGTAAGCACAGACAATACAGTTTCAAATTCTGATTATGACAGATTATGTTAGTGAGCTTCCATTAACATGAGGCTCAAAGCCAGCCTAATGCTTACAACAGCCTCACAAAGAAGCCACCATGGCCGCAGCCTCTCTGTCAGAACTCCACACGGACAAAAAGTCAAGTTAACTTCAAACATTCTGTCAGAGAAAACGAAACACAACGAGCTAGCGGAGGGACAGCGGTCACAGAGGAATCACGCCACCTGTTGGAGGACAATAAGCCCTTTACATAAAGTGAGACAGACCTCCCTTGCTCCCTCCTCGTTTTGTCAAGGCGCAACCTTTTTCCCCCATCAAAATGCAGCAACTCTTTCCAATAGAGCTGTTGTTGCTGCCATTGCTATTGGCTTTCAATAAGGCATGGGGTTATCAAAGAGTGAAGGAGAAATTGCCTTGGCTCTGCCATTGCCCTGATTGCACTATCAGAGCCGTCAGGGAGGTTCTTTATAAAGGGAGGGCACGAGGGAGAGCGAGGTGGCGGCTGGCGTTGCCCCCCTGATAAATCAGTGTGTTCTGGCAGCCACTGTTTAGTGCAGCCAGGCAGCAACAGAGTGCCGCAGTTCAGGGTCGGCACTTGGCAAGCCCCCCTCTCAAACAGGGCTGTCTGCACCCGACCGCAGACTGCGCCGCTCCCCTGGCTGATTCCCCACCGCCGCCCTTGTCAAGGTTTGTTTGTTTTCCCCCGATCCCCCCCACCACTCTCGGCATACAATATTGTCCCCACACTATGCCAAATTATTCTCCCCCTTTTTTCAAACTTATTCTGCATATTTCCCAACTTTCTTTATAAAACCAGAAAACTGTGATTATATGAATTTGTAACATGCTCTCATTTTGTTTCCATTATTTCTCACTTCATGTAGTTGTTCGCAGAACACACATTCTAAAATACATATGAATAAATATGACAGTAAAATAAAAAAAAGCATTTATTTTTTGCTTTAGCTCTGAGTTTGTTTGTAATTCATGTTTTATTACCTCTCAGCAAGAAAAAAAAACTCATACTTTTAGATGATGAAATCAAAACATTTTCACTCTTATTAATAATTAATGGTAATTGGAAGGATATTTATTGCAAAGTTTTGTTAATGTTAAAAAGGAAGTGCATATTTACATAGAAATGTACCGTTAAATAAGTCCTGCCAACTGGGAAAGAAATTATACCACAGTTCATATTTCTCATAAATTTATCCCCTTCATCTTCACTTGGATCTCGGAGTTTATAACCCCTAATAAAGATCTTGAGTTGTTGTTCTCTCAGGTGATTGCTTGATAAGGCTGCAGCAATATCATCATTTCCAGAGCACTGACAAAAAAAAACCTCCCTCCCACACAGACGACATCTATATACTTGTCTTCCAAAGAAAACATCATTTTGAACATTCAAACTCATGAAAAGGAAGGAAATTACGAGATCTGAGAGGCGCACGGGGATGAGGGTGAGGCAGAAATATTAAGTGAATTTTTCCTCCTCGATTCCAGGTGCAGTGGGTTAATGCAGATTTCCTTGCTGCAGCTTTGAGATTGCCATTAGTGCTCAATTACACACTTAAAAAAGTCAGAGTGAGTCAGCACATGGCCTCCCTGTTTGATTTAAGTCATGATTAATTTCAGATTTTTACTGCCTTTAGCTTCACCCTTCTAATTTCCACTGGCAGCAGGTATCACTTTGGTGTTGCAGTGGACCCCCGTTTTCTAATTAGATGGACATGAGTATAGAGCTGCATGTGATCAGGACTGCATAGATGAACGTGGAGCTTTGGGATGGTGACAAGGCATATCATTGACCTAAAAATACCTGCATTGAATTATCTATCCTTTATTAAATAAAAATTAAATCCCCCTTTTTAATGTTTCGATTAGGAAATGCATTAAAGAGAAGTTTAAACGTGGTTTTGCTCTTTAAATGTTGGCATGACTGTTGCTGGTCAAGAGTCATGATGTGTTACTGGAGCCAACATTTTGTTGTGTGCATCAATATGTTAATGATTGGTTCTGGATGTGTTTTCACTCAGTAAACTACTTTAGCTTTACCTTTCTCAGTGGCCTAGTGGTAGAGTGTCCGCCCTGAGACTGGGAGATCAGGGTTTCGATTCCTGGTCGGGTCATACCAAAGACTTTAAAAAAATGGGACCCAGTGCCTCCCTGCTTGACACTCAGCATTAAGGGGTTGGATTGGGGGGTTAAACCACCAAATGGTTCCTGAGCGCGGCTGTGTCTGCTGCTCACCGCTCCCCCAGGGGATGGGTCAAATGCAGAGAACAAATTTCGCACACACACCTGTGTGTGTGACATCTAATGGGACTTTAACTTTTTAACTTTAGTTCTGCAGAAACACCCACAGCAGAAGTTAAGAAGTTACTTCAGTCTTTCAAAATAAAAGTCTCAAAAGTGTACTTCCAAACTCCTGTCTATAGATAATTATTAATTTTTCAGTAATACTTAATTTGTAACTTTTCAAGAAAGCCTTTTCTAAGAAGTTATTCACAGGTTGTGTTTAAATCCAGATGCAGTGTGTGATGTAAAAAAGAGCACGTTCTTTTTGATTAAAACCTAGAATTCTCCACAATTTACACAAGGCATTGTTGTTGTTTCTTCCTTTGTGAAATAGTAGTTTGAAATTATTTCTAAGGATACCAACTTTAATCTTTAATACTTTTTGTCTGGTTTCCTTCTCTTTCTTGAGTGTGTTAAACACACCGTTATACAATCCAGTTGATTCAGAATAAAAAACATCTTTATCCTGATTCTGCCTAAAATATTTAAAGTTTGTGAAGCTTTTTATCATAAAACACACACACACACACACACACACACACACACACACACACACACACACACACACACACACACACACACACACAAACCTTACTGTAGAATTAACAATAATTAGGGATTTAGCCCTCACTCAAATAAACATCAATAAACAAGTGGAGCCTGATTGTTTCTAAAAGATCAATTGTGTCCACCAGAGACCGGGTCTTGGTCCGACCCCGCAGACAGCCGTGTCTCCTCCCCCGCCTCTTGTTCCTCCTCTTTAGCCTTGAAGCCAGGGGACGCGTGGGGGCTGTTGTATGTGCGGTGTGGGGGGCCGCAGATGCCGTTCCCCAGAGACACAGCGGAGGTTAATGATCTCACAGCCCCTGCTAAAATAAATAAATCATTTCCAGCCAGGAGTCTGCATAACTCTTTGCGCAAACAGCGATTTGCTGGAGCAAGCACCACCAGTTGCCAATGATTGTTTTTTTTCCCTTGATTGCTCGAGGGAATAGACTGTGACACAGATGAGTTCTTTCCCTCACTCTCTGTACCCCCCCACCCTAACACACACACACACACACACACACACACACACACACACACACACACACACACACACACTTTGTGGCCATTCTCATTCACAACGTGTTTTGTCAGGGGACATTAGGTGGCTGACAGGCGTCTGGTTTGGATGGGGGGAACATTTGTAGTGACAGTGGTGGTTGTTTCATGTTTAGGCTGAGCTGATAGAAGGAGATGTGAGCAGTAGCTGCTGTCATCACAGCCACAACCTACACAACACAAGACAGCACAACACAACACAACAAAAGACAACCCAAGACAGGAAAACACAATGCAACAATACACAAGACCGTACAAGACAAGACAAAACAAAACAACACAACACAACATAACACAACACAACAGCACGAGACAACACAACACAAGACAGCAACACAACACAACACAACACAAAACAGCACAACAAAACACAACACAACAAAAGACAACCCAAGACAGGAAAACACAATGCAACAATACACAAGACAGTGCAAGACAAGACAAAACAAGACAACACAACATAACACAACACACAACAGCACGAGACAGCACAACACAAGACAGCAAAACACAATGCAACACTACGTAAACCAATGCAACACAACACTACACAACACAGGACAAGACAACATATGACAACATTAGACAACACTACACAACACTACACAATGCAACATGACACAACACAAAAGAACACTACACAACACAAAGCAACACAACACTACATGACAACATCACCAACACTTGTCACGTACGACTTTTACTGATCGTTGAAGTTTATTCCTATTTTTCTAGCTTTAGTGTTTAAGGTTTTATTTAAATGATGTTGCTCTTTTCATTTAAATATGTTTTGCAAATGTCTTCACCCACTTAGTCATCAAGGTAGGCAGCTTTGACTGCCTCAGTTTGGTCACTTCCCCCTTTTGCTTGAACATTGTTTTCACTTACTTAACAATTCCTAGTTGCTCACATTTAGTTCTCTACCCAATGTTTTGTGACACAACTTGAGTTGTTTGGTTTATAATATTTCTGTTTTGCCTCCTCTGACCACTACACCCTTTCCAAACTGGCTACAACTCACCTTTAGTCTTCTAGCTCTAGTTTTGGCTGTCTTTTCCATAATCCCATAATGCTGTTGTTTTATTGAATGCTTTACTGTCATTCGTTTTTTTTATTGTGTGCATTTTTTTTACTTTGACTTTGTGACTTGCATTTGTGAAAATCCTATAGAACTGCACTTCTTCATCCACAAAGACAACACAACACATAACTACACAAGACAATAGAAGACAACAACATAAACAACTCAAGATTTAGCTGCTTTTGTGTTGCATCAACACATTAAATTAAACTTCATATATTTGCCATAGAACCATCCATCCATTTTCTTTACCTATCCACGCAGGGTCATGGGGGGACTGGTGCCTATCTCCAGCAGTCTCCCAGCAAGCAGGCGGGGTACAACCTGAACAGGTTGCCAGTCTAACACAGGACAACACAGAGACACACAGGACAAAAAATCAAGCACACACACACAATTTAGAAAGACCAGTTAACCTGACAGTCATGTTTTTGTACTATGGGAGGAAGCCAGAGTACTCGGATTGAAAGCATGCGCAGGAAGAACATGCAAACTCCTAGCAGAAAGACCTCATGCTGGGATGTGAACCCGGGACCTCCTTTCTACAAGATAACAGTGCTAACCACTGCGCCACTGTACAGCCCGCCATAGAAGCATTCATTATGAGTATCATTAACCAGGATGTATTCTTTGTTGTTATTGTTAGTATCTAGACAGTTTTTTGTGTTAAATGATACGCACTTGTATAGCACCTCTCAGAGTACGGACTCCAAAGCGCTTTACACTACAGTGTATCATGTATATTCATCCATTCACACACACACACACACACACACTGATGGTGATGAGCTACAATGTAGCCACAGCTGCCCTGGGGCGCACTGACAGAGGCGAGGCTGCCGAGCACAGGCGCCACCGGTCCCTCTGACCACCACCAGCAGGCAAGATGGGTTAAGTGTCTTGCCCAAGGACACAACAGCAGAATTCTCTGTCCGGAGCTGGGATCAAACCTGCAACCTTCCGATTACTGGACAACCCGCTCAACCTGTTGATCTACTGCTGCCCAGCTGCTGCTGAGTGTTTTCACTAAATGCAACACTGATAAAATGCAAAGAATTCAGATTTATGTCTGGTCACATTTTGTTTTGCTCATTATAATCTTCTGTTGTATTGTTCAATCAATCAATCAAAGCTTTATTTATAAAGCGCCTTCCGCAACCTTGTCAGGAAGCCCAAAGCGCTGAACATGGTACAGTTGTAAGTAATTATATTGAATAAATCAACAATAAAAGAAATTCAAATTACAAAATACAAATTACAAAATACAAAATGGAAATTACAAGATAGATGAAACATTCCAGTAAAATACAAATGTGTGAAACACAATTGGATTGAGTGGATGGATTGAGTGTACCAATGAAAACTGTGGAATGGATTCAACATAATAGAGGGCCAAAATTAAACATGTTCTGGAAACGCCAAGCGGAGGAGGTGTGTTTTTAGGTGGTTCTTAAAGACTGTCAGAGAAGGGGACAGCCTAACTGAGGGTGGCAACTGTTCTTCATAAGGCCCAAAATAATATATCTTCCATTCATTTGAAAAAGTTCTCTACAATGTATTTGATTTACTGCTTTTGTGTATTAACACTACTTCACAATTTATTTGAGAAACATTGAGCAAAAGTAAATATTTTATAGACGTGCAGTTTAAGGTCTCATTCCCCCCAAAAGTCTCTGTTCTTCATCCAATTGACAAATGTCTTATTTAAGATTCCTTAATTATGCTTTTTTCCCCCCTTTTGTCAGAATTCCAGTCATGTAAGTAAATATTTTGGAGCAACAAAACGACACGAGATCATTCCTGACAGGTGGAATAAGAGACTTTAAATGATCTTCAAACAGCAGTATCTTAAATAGTATCATCAATAGAACGAGCCAGTAATCAATGAACCCATTCAGAGCTAATGAGGAGTCACGCTCTATTAGTGTTTTAAACGGATGATTAATCTCAAGACTAGTATTTAAAACAAAGTAAAATAATAATAAAATTCAGAAAGTTTAAAAACAATCTATCATCTACTATTAAATGTCAGCCAGGATGGTCATTTATATCAATGTTCCTGTTTCTTGTCTTTGTACATCAGAGGAGACCTGAACAAAGATACTTCATAGTGCTTTGGATGACAAAATGCATGGATGGATGGATCTTTATTTCAAAGTAAAAGGCAAGTCAACCCCTCTGAAGATTTATAGATCAAATCAGAACCATTTTGACTGAAGCAGGGTTTTTATATGAAACAGCAATGACAAAGTAAATAAATAAAGTCATTACCAGAGCTTAGAACAGAGGCAGCCGATTTGCTCTTTTATCCTGCAACAACAAAAAGAAGAAGACAGAGGAGGAAGAAATAAAAAAAGGAGAGAAAGAATTGCACAGAGGCTTTTCTTTTCTTTAAAATGCTGCATTAGGTCTTTTCCTGCAGTCAGTTTTCATAGTTCAAAGCTGGCAGTTCAATAAATAGCTGGAACTGGCACATCTCTGTTCTTGCAAAAAGAAATCAATGTTAATCCTATTACCGGCAGTTATCACCTAGCCCAGAAACGGTGGCAAGTAAGGAGAAAAAAAACTGAGATGTCAAAGCGGGAAGGGGAGAGAGAGCGAGAGAAAGGGGGAGAGGGAGCGAGTCACCCTTCATTCACTTTCAAACACAGTTTTGATAATTTACTTCTGTAGAAGGAGAAGAAGACGAAAGCAGACAGGAGGATGGGAGGAGGGCACCGAGCTTCACTTACCAGGAAATGTGTGTGTGTGTGTGTGTGTGTGCACGCATACCATGGGGGGGTTGGGGGGTCCAAGGCTACTGATGTATTCGCACATAATGCTTGGATCAGACCTTGCTGCTGTAAGCAAGATGTTTGAGGCACAAAACATCATTTTTTGAAAAATGTTCACACCGCTTAGCAATCCTCTTCCTGGAGCGCCCTGACATCCGCCCTTTCTCCTTCTCCCCTTCTCCCACTTCCACTCCATCCTCTCACTCAGCGGACGGGAAGACAGAGGGCTGCAGAGGCACAGGCAGGAGAAATTACCTCAAATGCAAATATGTAGGTCCCCTAGTCCTGCTGGACTGGTCAGTCAAATCAGATCTGAGACATTTTATGGGTTATTTTTCTTTTTAACATTTCTACCGTCAAACAAAACATGATTTCAGATCAAGATCAAGCAAGGTTCAACAAACAAACAGAATGTTTAATTAAAGAGCAAGTCACCCCCAAATATTTTTTTTTGCTGATAAACTAAATAAACGAGTGTCTAATCGTTCTGCAGACTCGTGTCGTCAATAATTTGGCACTTCAGTGCATCTTAGTTCAAATTTAAATATTCTGCCTAAAACTGGCAGTGTTGTGCCGTTGTCAGGTAAAAACTCTGCACTGTATTCTAATTTAAATCTGCCACCGCTATTGGCTAAGAAGTATGCTATGATGTAAACTGGTACATTATGATGTCACAATGCTGTCGTGAGCCTGCGTGTGTGTGTATGTGTTAGAAGCTCCGCCCTCTCGGTCTGCCAGGCAACAGCATGTGTTGCATTTTTCAAACATGACGTGGGAGTGGAGTTAGACTCTGGTAGGGGTTGACTTGCTCTTTAACCATGTCTGAATTTTGTTCAGCCAAATAACCACCGCATAGTCCAAAGGTATATGGGATTAAATGAAAAGACAACATGCTTCATGTCGTGTGTTACTTTAATTGCACATGATGCTTTTGCAGGTGAACTAATCATGCGATGGCCTCATCTGTTATGTAAAACACAGACAAAAGGAAACAGAGCAGGATACTTCAGTCAGTACTGTGTCAATTAGTCATTTGTTTGATTTGTTTGTTGGCAGGAAATTAATCTGCATAGTGGAGCCGAGGTCTATGATGCTGAAGGAAAACAGTCCAGAGAGCGTGGCCACGAGGTTTTTTAGGCGAATCTTCACAGAGCTGAAATCTAATTTATCAAACAGATGATGACATTATTTTTCTGTTACTGCACATTAATTAAATAGCTGATTGAAAGAAAAAATACTAAAGTAAAAAGACTTCATTAGCCACATATCAGACATGTTCTTACACATTTCTAAAATTATTGATAAATAAATAAATAAATAAAATAAGAAAAGTGTTAACTCGTGATAAGATATTTTATAATAATCGAAAATAACATAAATAATTGCAGTTGAAATGCTAGTTATGACTATTTGTTGTTTTTCACAGCATTCAGAGTCACTGACGTACAATAAGATGCTTTTATTCATAAATCTGTTGAAGTTCTTGTTTCTGATAAGTCTGTGATTGATCATGTGTTATGTTGGGCTCCGCTCAGTCAGGTGGGTTTAATGAAAGATGTAATGATGATTTATTTTGGTTTTATGGGACAAGAAAATATTTAAGAAAACACTTTTTTAGACGACACGAGTAAAAGCAAATCCCACGTCATTAATCTCATTATTAGTGAAATAATGGTGCATTTAAAACGTTAACAGGTTTTTCTGTATATATTTTAGTTTTCATGTTTGGCTGCTTCCTGTTTTGTCAAAGTCAAAATTGGAGACATGTTAGGCTTTTTTTCAGGATTTGTATTTAACCGATGGGACTAATAGCCTACTTATTTACAGCTGAACAGGTTGGTAAACTCGGGTTAGATGGTTTTCTGGAGGTGCATTTCAAATTAAAGCACTTAAATCAAATGAATTGACAAGTCACTTAAATGTAAATGACACGTGATGTTGAGATGCTTTATTCCTCCAAGTCAGTTATATTGACACGTCCCCTCGTGGGCTGATTTCTAGTTATTTGAGTTTCACTAAACCTAAAATTTTCTGTGACCGTTTAAATAACTGATTGTTTATTTTGGTCATTTTCCAGATTCTCCGAGTCTGGATTGGTTTTTATTTTGTGTGTCTGCACATTTCTAGTTTTTGAACCGCCAGCTGGGGTTAGAGCTGTTGCCTTGCAGCAAGAAGGTCCTGGGTTCGCTTCCCGGCCTGGTCATTCTGCATGGAGTTTGCATGTTCTCTCCGGATACTCCGGCTTCCTCCCACAGTCCAAAAACATAACTGTTAGGTGTGAGTGTGTGTGTGTGTGTGTGTGACTGTTTGTCCTGTGTGTCTCTGTGTTGCCCTGCGATGGACTGGCTCTCTGTCCAGGGTGTACCCCGCCTGATTGCCCGTTGACCGCTGGAGACAGGCACCAGCACCCCCGGCGACCCTACGTGGACAAAGCGGGTTCGGACAGTGGATGGACGGATGGAACTGCCAGCTGGACCAAACAAGTTTAAAACCAAACATTTCCTACTGTTCTCCAATTAGCCCATAAAGAAAACCACTAATCAATGAGAGAACATAATCAGAGTGCTCGATGAGGGAAATAATTGTGCCGCAACTCCTTTTTGCTCAATGTCAGTGCCACAAAGGATGGATTGCACTTTCACTTCACTGCTCTGTAACTGTGAATACTGAGTGCAAACAAAACTCTGTGAAAACAAAACACACAGCCATTTAAAATCGCATTTCTCCAATGAACACACCAAAACCCCTAGATTAGGCCTAATCACTGTCACCAGGAAGCAGAATCAGGCCCTCTCACTGGTGGATTAAGTCTTCTGTTGTTGTTGTCCTTTTTGTTATTGCTGAGAAATAATTACGGCTGGATCTCATCAAAGCCAATTCAACTCTTGGCAGAACTCTGCTGTTTTTTTCCGACGAGGAACCTGAGTTTCCCCTGAATGAAAGTACAGATTAAAATAAAACACTGAGCAGAAACGAAGCAGGCTCTTGTTCCAGAGAACAACACGGTACTGACGCAGCTTTTCACCTTGACTCGACTGACTTTGTTGAAATTTATTTCTTGTGTCGCGTGAAAGCACGCGACCCCATTCCAGGCCAGCCTTTTCTATATTCCTGTAATAAATTAGATGGCAACACAGGGGCTTTAACATGTAAAATAGTGGTGACATGCTAAATAATGAGGCAGGGTAGAATTATGTAGTGCTGGCGTGCCGACTCTGGGGTATTCCCGGGCCTCGTTGTTGCCCCGGCCTCCCACTCCGAGTAAAGAGGGGGTGGGGGGCATTGAATATGAAAATGGAATTAATGTACCAATGCCCAAAGGTAGATTACACTCCGGCAACCCTTTTGACCGTGCTTTCTACTGTTTGGGGCTGTTTTTTCTTTTAAATTGGGACTTTTATTGCTCCCTGGTGGGATTTCAGATGATGTATTTATTTATTTTTTTTATTTGGTTGTTTCAGTTTGGAACGTTCAAAGTAGAGGTGATGCTTCCATAACAGCAGAGTTGTGTGAATTCTCCACAGAAATGTAATCATCTCACAATGACTTGGTGACTTGCAGAACTGCAGGCTCTCCGCTGTTATTGTTACCTTTCGGCGTCGAGTTAATTCGGCGCCGGGATGCGAGTGCAACCTTGAGAGCCGGACGGTAAACTCCACAGTTTTATTGCTTTTGTTGCAGCGGGCGGCAGATTTACCAGGTCGAATGCAGGCGATTTCAGTCCCCTTGTAAACCTGTTTTACAGCCCCCCCCCCCCTCCGCCCGTCTTTTTGTCCAGGTGGAGGGAGGATTAACTGATGAGCTTTGCCTGTCCTTCAGCAATCCAAACTGACTTTACTGCTGTCTGTCAGTAAACACCAGGGTGACTGATGAGCTTTTTGCTCATTAGAGTGTTTTAGGGGAAGGTGATTTCGATCTGAAACACAAACACTGGCATTCCCATAAAAGTATTGGAACAATGAAAGCGTCAAAGCCTCGGGATTTGCTACCAGGATGAAAAATGGCCGCGTCCCTCTCTGTTTTGCTTTTGACTTTTTTGCCAGCGCCTCTGTCTGGCCCGGACGTCGGCTGCTACAATGGCTGATATGTTATATGTGCGCACGCTGGCTGGATTAAATTTTTAATGGCTCCAAGGGCAGCTGTCCTGGTTGTAAAAGAAAATAAATAAATAAAAACGGCCTCAACAGTGGGAAAGAGGGCATTTCTATTCTCCTCTCAAACAGATTGTTAACTCCCTTTTGCCGCAACAATTTTCCTAAAGTTTCCGACATCGCTGCAAATTAGAGAGCTGTCCGTCTGAGCTCACGAGGAGGCGGAGGCTGCGTCAGATAAAGGGCGTGATGAGTTGGTAATCAGTATTCAGCCGGTGATCTTATGAAGTGGGAGATGGCTGAAAGCCTCACTGTGAGTTATGGGCTCTGATTGTCACCCGACATTATGCACACCGTTTGAGGCTAAATAACCCAGCCAGTGTGTGGATCATAAACCGTTCTTCCTGCACGGCGACTCGGAGCGAGGCAGCCACCCCCCCATCCCCTCCTCCCATAAACAACTCTGTCATTTTAAGTAAGCATCACCCTGCTTACCAGGCACCTTTCGTGCGTAAGCTGCACCTAATTTAGAAGCTTTTAAATCTTTCGCAAGTGTTGTTGTGAGAAATGCCTGGTTGCAAATGTCTTTTATTGAATGCTGACTCTGTAGTATTACAGACTTGCAGATATGCCCAGTGTAATGTGTCCCTATAGCTTTATCTTGTAATAGTAAAGTGTATTAATTTTCCTGGACTGGGTGAGTGTGTGTGAATGGTAAGAACTGACTATTTTGGGGATGGGAGCGACTTGCAGCTCTTCCCAAACACGGTTTCCACGCAGGCACAGAAAAAGATGAAGTAGGTGGAGGAGGACAAGGAAAAGTGCTTTGAGTTGGTGGATTTCTTAAGCAAGCCCACTGGTTTATCACAATCCCTCATGAGGAGCGACTCAGTAATTAAAGACTTTTCCAAAAGTGGCATTCTTGAAGTTGCAAGTCCACGGTCACCAGTAAGGTTGAGCTTCACACTAATTTGCAGCACAGTGAGGACATTCACCAGGTTAGTGTGTTTATTATACACGAAGCACAGAAGCAGGCCAACACCACCAAAGCTACGTAGGAGAGTCAGCGTGAACTGTCACTGTAGACTCTAGTAATTTGATTTAAGTGCAGCTAAATCACCTCAGCGGTCTTTGTGGTTGGCTTTTGAGTAAAGATGCAGCAAAAAATCAGCTGGTGATTGGGACTGGACATTATTCAGCATCATCTGCCTGAGCTATTGCGAAGAAACGCCAGTGATAAAGATCTCCCATGTTCGTTTGTAGTTACGGAATCACGATTTGAAAGTATTTCCGAGCAATCTTTAATTTATTTTTTTTCCTAATCATAGCTTGAGGTACTGGCAGATCAAAGCTGAACAAGGAACAGAAAATAGCACAGGACCAACTCCACTCAACTTTATTATTGTCCCAGAACTTGGTTTGCTGTGGTGCACGGCGATGCAATAATCGCAAGAAAACGACTGATAGGAGGAAGCTTCAACAATATAAAACATTAGAAACAAACAGATTAATTTCCATTAAAAACCTAATTATGTGCTTCTTAATTTTTAAATAAATTTAAAAGATTTCACATATTCAAACTTTTAAGCAAATATTTTAATAGAAAAAAAAATCCCCTCTAAACAACGAGTCAGGTTTTTAACCCTTTGATGCATAATGGTCACTACAGTGGACAGGTACTCAAAATTGTTATTTATTTATTTATTTTTACTATTAAGCACAGCTGTTGAAGACTTTATTGTATGTGAGCCCCTCCATTTGGACTTCAGTAAGTCAAGCCAACATATTTCATGTTCAGAATGCACGCTGTCCACTGAGGTGGACATGTAATAAATTATTAGTAAATTAAATGTTACAAAAAATATGTAAATATGAAATTTGATTCAGTCACACCTAAAGATGGATGAAAAAAATAGTTTAAAAAAATCATGGTTGAATATTTCATAATTCATGCATCAAAGGGTTAATTTAATTTGTGTGTGTTGGTTAGAAACTGAAGGTTTTAAAGTGCATCTGAACATCGCGCTGACCTAAGAGTCTCCTTACAGCTCCGATAAAGCACACTGTGCTCTCCTCTCTGAGCTGTGGGGGAAAACGGAACAGACAACCGGTGGCGTCCCAAGTTTGTACCGCAGTGCTTTTCCTGATAATGCCACACATTCAGGTTGCTGCTTTCAGCCGCTTTCGCACGAGTGCTTCAGTCTCACACGGCACTTAAGTGTGATTAATAAGGTGCAGCGCTGTGTGTGTGTGTGTGTGTGTAGAAGGGTTGGTGTTGAGGTGCAGCGGTAGAGGGGGAGTTTTTGTCAAGATAAACGTGGAAATGACCTGGCAGTCACCGGCTTTTTCCTCTCGGCAACTGCACAGTGCCTAGCTCGAGAGCAGGAGAGGCTGGGGTTTTTATCACGCCGACAGCTCAGACCACCAGAGGCTCTTGTGAAGGAAGGAAATTACCGAGTGCAAACATTCACAATACCCCAACTCAATTCTCCCTCCCTCATCTCTCTCTTTTCCTTCCCTCTCTGACTTCCACTCTCCTGTCCCTATGTTTATCAGGTTTGGGGGCACTGTATTTTGATGTCAATAAGCAATTTTTCTTGCCTGGTCTCCTGCCTGACCCCTTTAATCCATCAATATATTATTAGAGATAAAGTTTTGTGGACGCCTGCTGCAGTCACAAGATAAATGACATCTCTGAAGTCACGCATTAAAGACTAGATTAAGGCCTTGTGACTGTGTCTTCAGTGCTCATCTGTGCGCCTCTGTCCAACCTATCACACTAAGTGACAAGAAAGAAAAATAATGAACTGAGGCAGAAAAAGCAAAGAGATATTTTTTACACACACAACCAGCGTCTGTCTTCAGCTGGGATTAGGACGCATTAGAGGCCTGCTGGAGAAGAGGAGAGGGGAGAGGCGGCGTCTCGGCTGAAAGAATGGGAATTTCAGCTGGAGACCAAAGGGAAGCAGCTGTGTGTTCTGTGTGAAACAAGAATTCCTTCATTTTCATGTTCAAGTGTATTTAAAACAGTATATTTATGAGAGGTTATTGAAGGATTTTGATTTGTTTCCCAGACTAACAGGGAAGATAAAGAAATACATGATTTATTAATTGAATTGTCTCAGAGATTAATTCATAAAAATGCAACACGTTCTAAATCTGAGCTGTCCAAAAAACACATGAAGATGTGCAGAAGATGTTCTGTTTTACCCCTAAAATGGCGTTAAAGGTTTGAGTTTTACTCACAAAAATATTTTACTGTTTATTTTGGGTTATAAAGTATCAACTGCCTAGTATTAACATAAATAAATATATATGTGCAAAACAGACTAAGTATTTCCCCAGACAGTCCTCAGAATGACCACTCAGAAAAAAATGAGAGGAAATGTTTAAATGTCGGGAAAAGGATGACTTGTTATTTTCCAGGAACAAAGTCTACATAAATGGTATTTTTGAAAAGTTATTTTGAGATTAAAAGAGGACCCTAAACCCAAATCATCAGTGATGCAAACACCTAAAACACCCACGGGGCCTTGAGTGAAGCAACCGTGGAGATTTCAGGTTTTAATAGGGTTGTGCCTTGTAACCTGAGCTAAACACAGCCTGTAATTAACATCTTAAGTTTTACGAAACAGCAAACAATTTAGCTCTGTGTTAAACCAGCAAGTTCTTAACAGTTCAGCTGCAGGTGTGTTTGAAACTCGTCTGCTGCTAAAGGAAGTCAGAAATCCAGAGATTTTTTTTTGTTTCGTGCACCTCGAGCCTGAACACAGACCTAAAACACGCTGTTTCTCAATCATTACTCTCACATTATGCTTTATATACTGTATATATATTTATATATATATATATATATATATATATATATATATATATATATATATATATATATATATATATATATATATATATATATATATATATATATATATATACATACATATACAGATCGACAAAATGGTGATGGTGAACCAACCGGACATTGTGGTGGTGGACAAACAGCTGAGGAAAGCTGCTGTGGTTGATGTGGCGATGTGATGTACGCATGAACATGAGAAACTAGAGGAGTACCAGGGCCTCATAGAAGAACTTGAGAAAGTCTGGAGAGGGAAGACATCGGTGGTGCCCGTGGTCATCGGGGCAATTGGGGCAGTGACCCCCAAACTGGAGGTGTGGCTAAAGCAGATCCCAGGAGAAACATCAGACATCTCAGTCCTGAAAAGGGCAGTTCCAGGAGCAGCTAAGATACTGCAGAACCCTCAAGCTCCCAGGCCTCTTGGAGTGGACCTGATCTTGGAAGGTTATATATATATATATATATATATATATATATATATATATATATATATATATATATATATATATATATATATATATATATGTATATATATAAATACTTAGTTATCCACAAAAAAGTGTCACCAACTCTGTATGAGTATTATAAGTACTCCGTCAAATGCTCGTGCACACTTTGTGGTTGACATCTGTGGGTAAGCGGTTGTTGAACACAATTGGTGATAATCACTTAATGAGATTTCTTTAAAAAATCAAAAAAAAAAAATCCTAAACAGGGTAAAACTCTGCAGCTGTGTATTGTACATTTTTAAATCACCAAAACATTTACAAACACTAATGAGCATCACATTTCACCACAGCTCTGTTCACCAAAAAGTGGTTTTCATTCCAGAATCCTGTTTTATAATTAGATGTCAGACTAAAACAAAATGCTTTAAACTGTAATATTTATTCCTAGA
>SSNQ01034407.1:230881-240881 GCA_006942095.1 Nothobranchius kuhntae | reverse complement strand
TGCAGATTTGAGAATTTACAAAGAATTTGATTTAGTAGAAAAATGTTCAGCATTGTTTTAAATGAACGTGAAAGAGGAAAAGTTATTTGTTCGTAGTGTTTAAATCACTTAAGATCAATCAGGGGTGATATTTGATTTTACAGAAGTAGCTTTTTCTCCACTCATGCATTTGACTAGGTGCTATTTAGATTAAAAAGGTCCTTCATGGAGAAACATTTTTTACTTATTTTGGAAAATGATCAGTCACTCTGAGTATAAAGATGTGGGTCATTCATTTAATCGATGTATCTTGTCTCTAGGAGGAATTAAGGACTTGCAAGTTGCATTAGAACAAGTCAGCAGGAGGGGAAAATATCATCATAGTAATAAAAATGATAATTAAAAAAAACATTATTTAATCCCTCTTTGAAGCTAGTCTTGAGCAACACATGTCTTTGAACGTTGCCCATACCATTTTTTTTAAAGCAAAAAATAATACAGAGCAGTACAGGGAGCCTAAGGCCTAGTCCACATGTAGCCGGGGTTTTTTAAAAACGAATATCCGCCCCTCCAAAAACTTACATCCACACCACCGCGTTTTAAAAAAAAACTCTGTCCACACGTACCCGGTTAAATACGTTGTTAATGACATGCCAGACCTGTAGGCGGCAGTACTTCCCTCGTTCTTAACCTCGTCCTTCGTCTGTGGTCTTCCGCAAGGAGCAGTAATTCCTCTTGCAAAAACAAACAAGCAAAAAGCGCTTGGACAGTTGATGGATCGGGTAGTGCCAGAGCGCAGCTCTGAGGGCTTCCATGCTGTCGGCTAGTGTAAACACAGGTCGCACACGTGATGTCAGCATTTTTTGTCGCGGAAAGTGACGTTGCGGACCTTAAAACTCCGGTTTTGTCCGTCCACACGCAGACACCCAAAACGGAGAAAACGCAGATCTTCACTTTGGCCGGAGTTTTTAAAAAGATCCGTTTTCGTGTGAAAAAACTCTGTTTTTGTGTGGATGACAGGCCAAAACGTAGAAAAATATCTACGTTTTGGCAGATCCCCGGCTACGTGTGGACAGGGCCTTAGTCACGCCCATCTACTTCAAGACCGTGAGTCCCCGGAAAAACAAAACAAAAAGAAGGATGCAAGTCAATGGAGCTAAAAATGCTGTTTTTTAATCCCGCTTGTTATGTGCCATGGATTTTACATATGATGCACCTGAATTTTAAAGACACATTCTGATACCAAGAACGCGTTTATTGTCAAATATGTTAAAAGTTATTTTAGGTTTTGTGTGAAAATATGTCCAGGCCTATAAATACGCATCAAACCAGTGATGTCGTCGTCAAACTAGAAATGGAGAAAAGCAGAGGGAAAATTATGTTCAGCCAGCTTCAAATCCTTCCATCAGGAGGAAAGAACCATCACAAATCTGGTCATGTGGTAAGTAGCAGCTATGCTAGGGGGGAGGAGATTATGTGGTGAGGTCATATTTGCTGTGTATTGACATCTGATTCGTAGTAATAGGATGGCACAAATTTTTACAAGCTGATAAATGTTAAAGTACATGACTAGCATGGGGGAAAAACAGATCATTGCTTTTAATTTAAATAGAGGTACAACATGTGTGCGATCCAGGGTGTAAGGCAAGCGGATTAGGAAATAGCTCTTTCAGCTCCAATCACTTGCGTTCATTTTTTTGTTCTTGCAGAGACCCATTAACCTACCAGAAAGGGAGGAGACTAACCCCGGTTTCACACCGGCGGCGGAACAGCACTACGTCAAATAGAATCCGTTATAGTCTATGGACGGTTTCAAACCAGCAATTTTGAAGCGTGTCCCAGAGGCGGCACGACGCACTGCTAAAGACAGGATCAGGTTCAATTTTTGTGGCGAGCCGTTTCTGGGACACATCAATGTCCACAGTTACATAGGGCTAAACAGGAAATCACACATGGTGTCAGTGTAAAATACTTAATAATTTTCCAAATAAAAGTACTGCAGTGACGCAATTTCATAGTATGAAGCTTACATGTGACCCAACGCCTTATTTACTCTCAGCATTGTTCCAGAAGTGCTGCGGTGTGTTTTTCATGGCTTTAATCCTGGCATTGGAGAGGCTCAACATCATAAATGACATCAAACAGTGATATCATACATGATTTCCTTCTTTTTGGTGTTGTGGTTATTATCCAACAAATAATTTGTAAGCTTTACTTACTCTTTGGATTCATCAATAAAATTTGTAAACATGGAAATATTTACCGATTTATTACGTAATTAGGATATCCATGGATATGCCTTGGGGCACCACCCCTTTAATAGGGGAAAAATGAATCCAAACCTCTATCAATCTGTCTAAAGTTCGTAAAATTCTTTTAACGAGCAGCGGTCATATTCTATCCAACACAAACAAATTCACTTGAGACAAAACTTAATTGGAAATAACATTTATTAACTAATATAATCACTTTAGCTCTTTCAAAGCGCTAGCCAATCAATATCAACCAAAGGATTTTATCAAACAAGCAGATGAACTGGACAGGAAGAGGAAGAGTTCCGCTCTGCGCCTCGGCTTTATAGACTCGTCCAGCGGGCGGTCTCTGTAGGGGCCGGTATCTCACTGGGCCGGTCAGACTTGGCATTGCGTGATGACATCATCAAGCTGCTGCCGGCTGCAGAGGATCATGGGACATGGAGTCCCTGCTGGCGCTGATACCAATATGCTTTATTGTCTACGCTTCAGGGCGTAGATGGCATAGTCCTTTGGAGAAAATACTGCGTAGTAATTTTCTCATGAGGGCAGGACCCCAACATTGGTTAACTGGCGGATTGGATAAACAAACCGTGACCTTTGAAGTCTCGAGGTATTTTAAGATCTCGCGAGTCCAGCGATGAGCACAACGAGGAAGCCTACCATGGCCAAGCTCTCTGTGTGAAATAGACCGCTTTGAAATTCGCGAGTAAAGCGTTCTGCAACCGTTTCGTGCTGCTGATGCTTCCAGTGTGGAACTGAGGTTAGACTCCCCATTCCAACTTCCATTTTCACTTAAAAAGGGCAGAGCTCTGTCTGAAGGAGTGACATGACATTGGTCCAGTCTATAGTTTTTGCATAACTGACTGGAACAAACAATCATTGTTGCATTGGTAAGAGTTGTATTTCTGATAAAAGACTTCTTCATCTCATTCTAGTGATTCTCAGAGGGGTTTAGGTCAGAACTCCACGGCAGCCAATCCATCCGTAAAAATGTTTTCCCATCCGGAACCACACTTTCCAAAGTTGAGCACAAGAAGCTCTGTACCCAGTCTGAGAAGGGTATTTATACCACTATCTCAAGTTATTGTTAAATATGTTTAGAATTTTATATTTGCTGAAAAACATCAATCATTGCAGCCGTTTTCCAGTGGGATGCCCTTACCCACTGACAGTTAAATCCAACGGAGGCTGCTGGAACACTGAAAGCATTATCTCTTCTTCTGCTGCTGCTGTGAAGTTTATCCTTCTTTCTTGGCTGGAAAACGTAATCAAAAGAAACACTTTAGAACAAGATTTGGGGAATTTGTGTACCTCTGGAGGTGTAATTGTTTAGACACTTTGTCATCACTGTCACAATTGGATTAGAGAGGGAATTCCCCAAAACATCAACCCTCATTAAAACAACGTGGCTTTTCAAAGGTAGGCAAGGCAAGGCAGCTTTATTCATATATCACATTTCATACACAGAGTCAGTTCAATGTGCTTTCCATTAGCAGGAATACCAAGAACAATAAAATCTGTGTGACAAAAATACTATTCAAAAATTAAAAACAAACAAAGTTAAAGGGTGAGCAAACAGCAAAAGCAGTGCTGACTGCATCATGAGAACATTCATTCAAAGGCTGGTGAATACATGAAGGTTTTCAATTTTGATTTAAACGTTTCTAGAGTTGGGACACATTTGAGGTCACGGGGAAGTTGATTCAATCTGTGAGCAGCATAGTAGCTAAAAGCAGCTTCACCCTGTTTGGTCCTGACCCGAGGCTCTACCAGCTGACTGTTTCCTAAGGATCTCAGAACCCTGCTGGGCGGAGATACAAGGTGTTCACTCATTTATTCAATACAAATGAGTCATTTAAAAAATCTGTGATGCTCCTGTTCTCAGATACAGAGGTTTCCTGGTGGAGAGATGGGTTGAAAACAGCAGGATTGCTCATTATTATGCCCGCACTTCGCATCTGACTGGCTAACAGAATGAATGCAAATACGCTGTGTGACATCACAGTGTGAAGAATTTCAAATTTAACCATCTATTTTGTATCAGAAGCTAGCGCAGGACGACTGTTTTCATGTTAAGACTATATGAAAAACTCAGAATGATCGATTATAATCAGAAATGATAATTCAAAATGTTTTCAGCCTTTAAAATATTTTTAAGTAGCAAAAATGCAGACAGCTTGTTCACTCATGCGCTGCCAGCCGTTTCCTGATCAGTAAAAACCTTCGCTGCCAGCGTTTCTCACCGTTTTGACTGTTTAAGAGTCACAGAACGTTGCGCACTAGGATGATGCCGATGCCAAAGCTACCAAAACAACAAGGAGACTCATCTCTTAAATCAGGAAGAATCTGCGCGTTTCGAACTTTATCCGTTCTTTCATAATCCGTTGTTCAATTGTGATCGGCAGAAGCTTTTCCATTTTCCACCGGTGTGAGAGGCAAGGCAATTGAAGACAAGGCAGCTTTATATATGTATTTATTTATTTATGTAAACACAGGGGCAATTCAATGTGCTTTCCGTTAGCGAGAACAAATAAAATCAATGTGAAAAAAATACTATTTAAAAATAAAAAACAAACAACGTTAAAGGGTGAGTAAATGCAGTGCAGCAAGTGCAGCATAAGAACATTTATTCAAAGGCTGATGAAAACATGAAGGCTTTCCATTTTGATTTAAAAGTTGGGGCATATTTGAGGTCATGAGGAAGCAGATTCCATCTGTGCAGCGTAGCTAAAAGCAGCTTCACCCTGTTTGGTTCTGACCCGAGGTTCTACCAGCTGACTGCTTCCCAAGGATCTCAGAGCCCTGCTGGGCGTAGATACCTGAAGGAGACATGTATTCTGGCCCCATGCCATTGAGTGTTTATAAACTAGTATAAGCACTTAGAAAATGACTGTAGTTCACTGGTAACCAGTGTAGAGATTTAAGAACAGGAGTGATGTGTTTGGTTGTCTTGGCTCTTGCTAAGACTCTAGCAGCAGCATTCTGAATAAACCGCAGGTGCTTCACAGCTTCTTTGGGGACACCAGTCTCACAGACCATTGCAATATTCCAGCCTGCTGTAGATGAACGCTCTGAGTCCTGCTATTTGATGAAGATGATAAAAAGCTGTTCTAGTGGGGAGGTTGATCTAGATCTCGTTTGCTGTTACAATGCTTATTCCAGAATCAGGCGGACCTGGCCTAGGCTTGGTAGCTAGAGAGTTCCGTGACAGTTAGTGTTTAAAGCTAGCTTGTTTTGCATTGATTTATGCAGATTCACATCATTCTTACAATCACTACTCCTCATTTAACATTTTATTTTCCCTTTATGTTTGGCTTTAAAGAAACAATGTGTAATTTTTATCATCAATCAAGATCAGGTCTAAAATGCATGGGAGCGGTCCTCTGGGTGACGCCATGCTTCCTTCTACAGGAGCCTGAGAGGACAAATTACATTTACTAATTTTTGTCAGAAACAGTTACAAAACTTTTGACGTTCATAAACGTTTTACACATTCATCTCTTTGCTCGTTGCCACTGATGACAGAGAGTCTGAAGTGTTTGTCATTTTTCTGGAGGTTGTGCTCCCAGGGATTTTTGACCCTAATGGGCATCCGTTGGTAAGGTCTTACCCCCCACTGCACACTGAAAGCATCAGCGGCGCTTCAAATAGAATCCATTATAGTCCATAGAGTGTCAGAAACCAGCCACACTGCAATATCCAGGCGCGTCCCAGAAGCGGCATGCCCACTGCTAAAGAAAGGATTGGGTTCTATTTTGGCTGCGTGCTGCTTCTGGTATGCGTCAATTTCCGCAGTTAACATAGGGCTAGACAGGAAATCACACACAGTTTCAGTGTAAAATCCCCAGTAATTTTAAAAATAAAAGTATTGCAGCGATGCACTTTCGTGTATATGAAGCTTACATGTGACCTAACGGCTTATTTACTCACAGCATCGTTCCAGAATTGCAGCGGTGTGTTTTCCATGGCTTCAATCCGGGCAGTGGAGAGGAACAACATCATACATGACATAAAACAGAGATAACAATGCGATTTCCTTCTCTTTGGTTTAATGGCGGACGGCATAAACAAACCATAACCTTTGATGTCTTGAGCCATTTTGTGATCTCACGAGTTTAGCGAGGAGCACAGCAGAGAAGCGGCTTCGCTGCTGAGACTCTCCCGGTTTGTGTTCAAGTGCAGTGATTGTCACGAGTAGACTGTTCTGCTGCCGTTCTGCACCGCTGATGCTTCCAGTGTGCAGCCGGGGTCACTCAAACACAAAAATTCAGTTTGCTTGCAATGATTTAGGTATGTACTGTCCCCTATCGCTAGAGAAAATACACACTGTCACTTTAATTAGTTGTTTGATACATAAAAAACACACACCTTTAACGTGTTAAACAGGAATTTCAGCCCCACATCTGGCACCTGATTAAACTAAAACTTGTAGCTACTTTTCAACATTTATTAAAACATTGTATAAAAATATGTTTGATGCGTGATATACGCTTATAAGCTCATATGTTCGACAATATCTTGTCTTTTGTTTTTATGACGCTCTGTTCTAGCTGGTGTTCACACATAAGCTGCTCATTGAACATGTTGTGTTGGGGGCTCATAAATACTCAGGATCCTACAAAAATCAGCTAAAATAGCCGAGTGGATAGCCCATCTGAGCATGCTTAGTGTTTAACCACACTGCAGGGTCCTGTGGAGAGCATGATGTATTTGTAGTGATCTGTTAAAACCACACTGATGATGAACCAATGAATCAGGACCTACATTAATCACGTCACAGCCTGCACAGAAAAGACAAATGGAAATGCAAAAGTTCCACGCTAATGATGAACTACTGACAATTTGGTGGCAGACAAGGAGAGAGGGAAAATTACACATGGAGGTTTCATGCATAATCTTGGCAGATATTAATATTTCACCCCTCCTTCCACCCTCCAGCGGACGTAGTTGCCTTTAGAGGTATAATCAAATTTCATTACCAGCCAAGGCGACATGATTAAACAGAACATAGGCTGGGTTCAGAGCCTCAACACTGCGGCACACGTTGGCTGCCACTCAGAGGTGTCTCCACCCCCTTCATCATTCACAAACTACCACCCACCCTGATGTGCCACGCAGATCCAAATCAGCATTTCATGACCGGCCTCACATCTCTGACCACACGTTTGTTCCGCTTGGGCCTTTATCTGTCAGTCATCTGAATCCCGGGGGTGGCGGGGGTGGAGTAGCTCATCTCTGGAAAACCACTGCAGATTCCTGCTTTCTTTCAAAGACTTGTAGATACTTGCCTTGTAAATCACATCTATGTAGTGATGAAACATGGTGAAGTGCTGCAAATACTGTGTGATGTACATGAACTAAGGCAAGAGATAAAATGACAAATTACATGTGAAAACTTCCTGTTTCATATCTCAGCCAATTTCTGTGTAATTACTCAATTACATAAATTAGCTTCAGTTTTAAACAATTACAAAAATAATGCACTCAAAAAACTAAATAATTGCATTCTGCTTTTTAAGTCTGCTCTCATTTAAAAGGCATTTCAAATGGCATAAATTTCCACTTCTTCTGAAGACTAAACTCAGTAGTATGTGTTTTAAAAAGGCATTGCAAATAACAGATTTGCAGAATGAGGGCAAAACACATTGGTGGCATATGAAAAGCATAAAATAAACGTTGTTAAACCATAATTATAACCCTCACATGTGCTGTGAAACAACAACCATGATGTTCTTCCCTAGGGTTTTACTTTTACACATCACCATAACGTATGTGTACTGAACATCCCAGTTTGGTCATTTGGGTTCCAGTACCAGCTCTTCTCTGCTATTCTAGCAGAGCTGTTTGTCTATGTGTTCTTTATATGAATGATCTATGAAGTGAAATATAAAGTCTAGTTGGTGTTACTTTTGACAAGACATTTTTATTTAGTTTTAGTCTTTTGACTAAAGATTATTTTTAATTGTCATCACAATTTAGGTGTATGCTGGAAGCATCAGCGGAATGGTTTACTCACAAACTTCAAAGTGGTCCTTTTCACACCGGGAGAGTCTTCAGCGGCACGGCTTCCTCGCTGTGCTCTTTGCTGGACTCGTGAGATCACAAGATTCCTAAAGACTTTAGCTCCCGGTTTGTTTATCCAATCCGCCATTAAACCAAAAAGAAGGAAGTCACGCTTGACATTGCTGTTTGATGTCATGATGTTGTTTCTCTCCACTGCCAGAATTAAAGCCCAAACACACCACTGCACTTCTGGAATAATAGACTATAATGTTTTCTATTTGAAGCATTGACGTCCCACTGCCGGACATCTGAAATCAGCTGAAATGTCTCCCCAGCCTTCGTTAGTGTCTACAGGAATGATTCATGACTACATCAAACCAACCAGCTGTGCTCTCACAATTCAGAAAACTCCTGCTGTTGACTCTTGTTTAACTCCGACTGTGGTCGCACATTCTCATTTCTCTTGTTTTTAGCTTCATTAGATAAATGTTTTCTTTGTCTCTTCTGAGGCTCCACCATGATAAACGTGGCATAGCTCGTCTATTCTGAGGCTTAACTTTGAGACTTCAGGGCTTCGGTCTGGAGATCCAGAAGTTGCAAACGGGCTATCCTGCTCAGAAAGGGTGGAGGGGGCTGGAAGACTTTTCATTCACCCAGTAAAAAGTCCTTTCAGCACTTACTGGCTCGTGAAAATATTAAAAAATACGAAAAGTTGCTTAGTTAAAATATGAATGTTTTATTCTTTACAAATTAGAACATCTTCTTAAAACATTATACCCATAAGACAAAACCTGGTCATCAACAGGGGCGGCGTTAGGCCCGGCTGCTTGGGCTGAAGCCCTGGATGTTTCATAGACAGCCCCGGATCTAAATCGTGGAAGTAACATGCAGTACCAAAGTCCAACAGAGAGGGAGCAGCTGGCAGTATTTTTTATACAGCCTGCCTGAGCCTCCACCACTGAAGAAGAAGCCCTTCAGCAGCCGGCTTCTTCTACACTCTCTGCCTGAAACGCATGAGTGAAGATGGACATAAGGACGTTTTTTAGACCAAAAGTACAACGACAGAACCCCAGCTTTGATGAGACTGGTGTTGACTCAGGTTTGTGAGTCTTATTTGAAAATATTTGTTGTGCTGCTGGTTTGCCTAAAGTTAGCTTACTATCAGGTAAAGTTGTTGGAGAAAGAAGGGAATATTTACTATCATCTCACACTAAACACTAACAGGAACAATACTCTGCCCTGAATATGCTGAATATGTAGCTTCAGATTAAACATTATGTGGTACAAGACAAATATATATACGATGTTGACTAGTGCGTGTCACGTGTGTGTGTGTGTGTGTGTGTGTGCGTGTGTGCGTGTGTTAAGCCCCGGATGTTCTTCAGTCCTTAATCCGCCCCTGGTCATCAACCACATTTAATTATATAAGTATGAATAACTGAAGTGACCACAGACTGTTTCATACAGTCTAATGTGTGCTGCAGTGGGATATTTTCTCTGTGTAATGCTGCTCTGATTTGGACAACCTATGGCAATCCCAGAGTGATGAAGAAAGGCTGTGTTTTCACGTTAGATATTTGGGATTGTGACTTTTTCCAAAATTGTAAAGCGCCACTTTCTCCGCATGTCCTCTATTGTCCCGGATGTCTCAAAACGACCCGCAATAAATTTTTCTGGAGTAATCTGCTTGTGTACTTGGTAGAGATGATCACCTCCCCTACTTAGTTAGGGTCCGTTTAACTCAGTTGACCCCTTTATTTTTT
>SSNQ01034407.1:197767-230673 GCA_006942095.1 Nothobranchius kuhntae | reverse complement strand
TTTCTTTTTTAATTTATTCATTAACTTAAGGATCATATGTGTGCCCTGCTGTGAATGTGTTTGATGCAGAATGAAAGGGATATTATATATATATATATTTTTTGTCTGTCATTTTCTTTCTATCTCCCTTATGACTTCTTAATCCATCTGAATGCATGGAAGATAATGTTTTGGGCGAAATAACATAAGAGGAAAGATAGACTCCCAAGGACCAGTATCTTTATTGCTTGGAGGATAAACGGATTATGTCAGCCATTTTCTGCTGCTGACAGCTTTTCTTATTAACCGATTTTATTTTTAATCTGCCAAGGAAGAAATGTGGTTTTATGTCACAATAAAACGCTGGTCGCATCTAATGCTGCCCTCAAACAAACAGATTTCTCAAAGCCATGCTGGGAATTTGGAAATAACTTTAAAAGAGGGTTTGGGGAGGTAGGGTGGGGGGAGAAAAGGTTGTAGAAATGGAAGGAGGAGAGGGGTCTTCATCAACATGCTTGTTCGGCAGGGTAGTAAATATTTTAAAGTCCTTCACACTTGTAGTCTTCTTTTAAATATTTATTTCTCTATTTTGCTGATCTCTGTAGAAAAAGAAAAACAGCCTCCATCATGACAAAATAGCTTGTGTGTGGGCCGCCTGCTGTGTCCGTTCACACGGCTGGCATAAGGAAAACACAAAGAACGGCTCCAGCGCTGCAGCAAGGAGTCGACATGTAAAGCTTTGAAATACAAAACCAGGCACCATGAGGACCCTCAATTCTTTATTCCTGTTTGGAAAATCAGGAACACCATCTCAGGTGTTTCCTGCTCACCTTCTTCCCCTTCGTCGGGAGATTCTGAGGATCATCTAAAATGAAACCGTTTGGGCCGATTTGTGTGGGGTGGGGGTGTGTGGTGCCATGGAGCTATCGTTAACCTCAGGGCTTTAGTGCTCCCTGCTCTCTCATTTCATGCTCGTGATCTGAGGGTGTGAATTAGCCATTGCCCCCAGGAACCCAACTTAGTTACCGGCTGGACAACATGAAAGCAATACACAGAGCTGCATAAAGAATCCCCTCAAAGCCCCCCACACCCCTACCTTCTCAGATGAGGTTTGGTGATGGGGGTGCATCTGTTCACGCCTGCAATAGACAAGCGACACATTTACAGTTTCCTGCATAAAAAACGCTTAGAGTGAATAGTCTACTTTACCCGATGCTCATAACTGAATGTGAAACTTGTGTTTTTGGGACTAAAATAAATGAAAACTGTGGGAATATCTCACTGTGAAAGATTTATTAATTAAATGATAACAACCATATAGCAGTTATGTTCCATCCCACAACAAAATTACTGTAAAACTATTAATGGTTCATCAATACAAATTACAACAATATTCACAGATGTGGATGAGTTGTTCATATTCTTTTGTTAAAATGATAAAACCCACAAATTTCACAGAAATTATTTGAAACTAATACAAAGTCAAACATATGATTTTTTTAATGAAAGAAAAAAAGAAAAAAAAGAATTTGTTTATTGTGCGTTGACAATAATACTAATAATAATGGCAGTGCAGCAGATCCCTTAATAATAATAATAATAATAATAATAATAATAATAATAATAATAATAATAACAATACAACTAATAATAGTGACAGTGCAGCAGATCCCTTAATAATAATAATAATAATAATAACAATACAACTAATAATAATGGCAGTGCAGCAGATACATCTAATAATAATGACAGTGCAGCAGATCCCTTAATAATAATAATAATAATAATAACAATACAACTAATAATAATGGCAGTGCAGCAGATCCCTTAATAATAATAATAATAATAATAATAATAATAATAATAATAATAACAATACAACTAATAACAATGGCATTGCAGCAGATCCCTTAATAATAATAATAATAATAATAATAATAATAATAATAATAATAATAATAATAATAATAATGGCAGTGCAGCAGATCCCTTAATAATAACAATAATAATAATAATAATGATGATGATGATGGCAGAGCAGCAGGTCCCCTAATAATAATAATTTGAGACAGCCAAATGATTCCTGCAACTCTCACTGAGACGTCTGCACCTGTCCACAGGTACTCTAGTCTCTTTGTGAGCAAACAACTCCAGTTTTCTCTGGTCTGAAAAGATTCTGTCTTTCTTTTTTCAGCTCCTCCATATGTTTAATAGGATTCATATTAAGACTCATAATGGTGAGGTATTTTGTTCTGATCCGTTGTTTGAATATGGAAGTTTTGGCCCATGACCAAGCATTCTGACACTGGGCAGCACATTCTGACCCAGAACATCTTGATAGTCTCGACATTTCTTCAAATGCAACAAAACAGGTCATAGAAACAGAACCAAGCCGTTACAGTGATTTGTCTATTTTTGTTTTATGCTTTAATTTTGTGTTTGAAAACATGGAGCTGATGTGACTTGTCTCACCTGTCCACAAGACACCATGTGGTTTGTCCACATGCATTTGGCAACATTCCACTCTGTATTTTGCATTAAGCTTGCACAACCACAAACGGGATCATATACAATTTTTTACGATAAAAAAAAACAATGTTTACAGTGTTTGATTACAAAGCATTTGTGAGAACAGATGGTTTACCTGTGAGCCACAACTTCGGAACTGATGAGAAAACTGTAAAACAAAAACTAATGATAATAATTTAGACAAATAATGAATGTTTAGTCAAGAACTTCTTCTTTAAGAAACTAAAACTCCAAAAACTTGCATCCACACCACCTCATTTAAAAAAAAACTCTGTCCACACGTACCCGGATAAATACGTTGTTAAGGACATGCCAGACCTGTAGGGGGCAGCACTTCCCCCGTTCTTAACCTCGTCCTTCGTCTGTGGTCTTCCGCAAGGAGCAGTAATTCCTCTTGCAAAAACAAACAAGCAAAAAGCGCTTGGACAATTGATAAAGCGAGCGCAGCTCTGAGGGCATCCATGCTGTCGGCTAGTGTAAACACAGGTCGCACACGTGATATCAGCATTTTTTGTCGCGGAAAGTGACGTTGCGGACCTTAAAACTCCGGTTTTGTCCGTCCACACGCAGACACCCAAAACGGAGAAAACGCAGATCTTCACTTTGGCCGGAGTTTTTAAAAAGATCCGTTTTCGTGTGAAAAAACTCAGTTTTCGTGTGGATGACAGGTCAAAACGTAGAAAAATATCTACGTTTTGGCAGATCCCCGGCTACGTGTGGACAGGGCCTATATCTCCAATTTCCATCTGCTTCTCCCAACAGACAAATATTTGATCGAGAGCTTTGACTTTCAAAATAACTGGATTTTAGCAGTTTTATCATTCAAATCTTTGATGTTGGTGCGGGAAATATCTGCAGCAGAATCATACTATTGTGAAAGATGATCTGGGCCGCCATTCAGATCTTACAATAGAAATCAGCAGACTTAAGCATTTAAAAAGTTGTAGGCGATATCCCATGTAATGTTCTACTTATAAATATGGTGACTCTTAACAAACGTATGACAGAACTTGGTTAATCTGCAAACATTACCTGAATGTAAACATGTTTGAGAAAGAACATTTCCGGATTAATAGTTTTTTGCTTTTTCTTTACTTCAAAAAACAAGACCTGCAACAATGATGAGAAGTCTGAGAATTAATCAAGTGTTAGACCGTTGGGTCAGCCTGCCAAAAAGGCAAAGAAGCCGCGCTGCTGTGACCATTGTGACAAGAGTTTTGATTCACCATCAAAACTAAAAACATCAGCAGCTGATCCACTCTGGAGAAAAGCTTCTTCCCTGTGACCAGTGTGGGTGTAGGAAACATTATAATAACTCAACGAATGTGAAACCTCACCATCAGGTACACACAGCCGTAACATGTGAGTGACGAGTACAAGGAGAGTTTTCATGCTACCACCATCATATTAGCCATGATGTCATCAACAGTAGAAATAATTTAAATGGGTCAAACTTTCATCCCCAAAATATTGCTTCAATAATATTGATCTGCATTCAACTCAATGCAAAGTTTACTTTGAAATGCTGTAACCTCATGTAAATGGTTACTTTTATTAAATGATCAATAAGATGTGATATTCCATATGAATATGAATTATCAACATTATTGATCTTTGGAAATTTTATTTGAGATTAAATAAAGTATTTTTGGTAGTTCAAGGAATTCACACCTTCGTAATAATTTGAGACGGAGGCAAAATTTAGTTTCTAAAATCAATCTAATACTAGTTCGACTACTAATGATGACACAGAGCGAATTATGATGGATGATGGTTGAAACAAGATAACTGACACAATGAATGAAATGATGGATTATAATAATAATAATAATGCATTGAACCTATATAGCGCTTTTCTAGACACTCAAAGATGCTTTCACACACTCTCACATTCACACACTGCTAGTGATGGTAAGCTACTTGTAGCCACAGCCGCCCTGGGGAGGTCTGACAGAGGCGAGGCTGCCATTTGGCGCCGTCGGCCCCTCTGACCACCACTAACTCAGGCAAGTTGGGTGAAGTGTCTTGCCCAAGGACACAACAGCAGGATACCCCTGGCGGGAGCTGGTATCGAGCACATGACTCTCCGATCATGAGGCAACCCGCTCTACCACCTGAGCTACTGCTGCCCCACAAGCTTAGATGCTATGTAGCAAAACCTTATTAAGTGTCTTGGAAACTTGTGATGTCTGGACTGTAAAATAAGTCTGACTGTATGGTTTAACAAACTATCAATCATTCAAAAACCCATCCACACCAGTCGGGCAGAGTCTACGAACCCTTGTGGTGAAGGTCCCCGGTGTGATCAAGGGGGTCTGAGAAGTCGGTAACGGAGCACGTAGCTCTACCCCAAATACAACCCGTCTGTTCTGAGATGCCTCCCAGGTGACAGCAGGAAGCTGGCGTAACGATTCTCATCTGATGCAGCTTGCAAAGAAAGCTTTGACCTTCCGGTCAAAAAGGAGGATGGTTCCTTATGCTTTGCCTACCCAGTCGGCCAAACCGGGTAGAACTGGCTTGTTCAGGAAGTGACCTAGTTTTTATTTACTATTGTTTATCAGTTTGGACAAATCTGAATTTGACAAGTTAAAGTGGGCGCCACCAAATACGTCACCCTTAGGTAGGTTATATATTTTAATGTGAAGTAAAAATGTCAAACATTTATGTGAAGTGAACATATTAACCATTAACAATAATAAGGTAATAGTAATATGTGAATATACTGATAGATTAACATGAGTAAATCCAACAAATATACTAATCTGGTGATCTGGAATAAATCATTATAGGAATAAACATTCATTAATTACTATAGCGTATTCACATTATTCAAACACTTTAGATTTAAACATGTTGTCAATTCAACAACATATGATTGTATAAACTTATCAAATTATAAAGTCATTTTATGAGCCAGAAGAGATTAACTTTATTCAAAGAAGGTAGATAAGACGTCTTGCGTCTTCTGCAGCGTCTTGAAGTCTTGTGACACATCACAGTGTAAGTTAAGAAGATTGGGTCAAGATCATAGATTCTGTAACGTGAGGAAATATGGGTTTTCTATGCCAAAGGTTTCATTTGCCCAGCTGGGTCAAGAGCTGGGTCGCTCAGAACTTTCACCCACAGATTAAGACCTTTGCCGACATGAAGTCTGGGAGAAACCACAACATCTGAACACCTGCAGTGCCAGAAGATGGTGTTCTCATGAAATGTAGTCATAACATAACAAAGTCTTAAACTTCCTTTTCTTTATTTTAAATGTTAAATGATCATTATTATCATTTTGCTCATTATAAATGTGTTTTAATCAAATGAATGATTACTATGCTTTGGGTAATCATAATGAACTATAATGAATCAATACTTAATTAAATAATGTTTGAAGATGTTTTAGGGGTGACCTTCACACTCGCTCACATAGGTCTACTCTCACAGTAAACTCCAAAACACATTTACTCTGACGCACAAGTTTTGCTTTGGGAGGAGAAGTGGTTTGGTAAGTTTCAGTTCATGATTCAGTTCAAGTTTGACAACGAGAGAGGGAGGACTTGTGAACAAACGCCGACGGGGAACGGGGCCTCGGCTCCTTTCTCCCCCCCCTCTTGCTATTCCTGTCAAGCCAGACAGGATAGCTGAATTGCAACCAGCTAACGCAGACTCGTCCAGAGTCTTTGATTTTCTGAGTAATTTAAACTTAAGAAAGCGCATCTGCCAAACGCGTCATCAACGTGCACTGAGGTCAACTCTGGACCGGAGCGTCGGACACCTTCGTCTTCTTTGCCAGCCAAGGTGTCCTGGATGAACATCCTCCGGTGACGTCCGGATCTGAAAAGGGGGTCCTCGTACGGTGAGGCAGTACACGACAGATAGAGTTTGATGCCTTTTTCTAATAAGACCTAAGTTTAATTCAAACCATCACTTTTCACTCAGACACCTGTTTCTTCCTGAAGCAAAATCAGATGCACACACGCATGCATATCACCTCATTCTCAATTTTCACACATTCAACACAAGGTCTATTTGAGCAAGTTTAAAATATCAACTGTTAAAGATTGTCCAACAAGGTTGCCAATGTTGATTAATTTCCTATGCTTGTCATTTGAAAATCATTAGTTTAATTTGAAGAATTAAAACTTTTAACTTTCAAACTTGTCTCTTCATTGAACTGAAACACAGACACACGGATATGATTGTCAGTTTGTCGATGAAAACAACCTTTGAGTCTTCTTAATTCTACAAAATTTGGTTATTAATTCATAAAAATTAATATCTCAAATTAATATGTAGAATGGTTCCTCTTTCATAAAAGAGCATAAACCATTACACTACAATTCTATATCGGCCCCACGATGTCAGATTGACCTGTATGAAGAAATTCACTTTTGGTCATTTGATGAAACACGTGGCCTTTTGGTTACAATGCAAACACACACAATGATTATCTTTGCAAAACCGAACATTCTAAAATTACTGCCTTTGAAAGGTTTTTGACCATTGTTTTATAAAAAAAAATAAATACAATCACTTCTGCTCCCAATGAACATAAGTTTTGAAACAAAACAGTAGACTAACTTCTAAAAGCAGCTGTTCATATTTGTCAACAATTTCAAGTTGACACAATCTTCATTATGTCAGATGAATCCACAGGTGTAATCCAGAGTTTTCTCTGCCTTAAGGTGGTCAGAATGTCAAAGCCGAGATGCTGCGTTCATTATTAAAAAAGCACCGATTGTTTGCACATGCTAAAAAATCCATTATTCATCTGGGCAAAGCCCCAGAACGTCTACAATCCTAAACCCACCTCAGCAGCCACATAAGCCGACATTCACTCAACCTACATGACCATAAGAACAACGGAGCTGTGTACAGTAAGTCAGTACTCTGGTGAAAGTAGAGCGTCATTCAGGAGAGATTTGGTTTGTGTGCCAACTGTCCCAGCAAACGGAACAGCACCTCTGTTTATTCAGGGAGGGATGATTCTGCTTGATACTGTGTGTGTGTGTGTGTGTGTGTGTGTGTGTGTGTGTGCGTGCGTGTGTGTGTGTGTGTGTGTGTGTGTGTGTGTGTGTGTGTGTGTGTACTGAGACAGCAGGTATACTGACATCACTGCACATATAGAGACAGACACCCGAATCAAGTCACGTCATTATGGGATCCAGTTTCTCCCTGACTGGCTGTGATTCCTTGCTGACAGGTTCTCTCTCGCTGGCCGTTGTTTACTTTACCACAGCGCAATATCCTGCTAACATTTACTTTTGTTTTAGCACCTTCTGCAGATGCCAAGGAAAAAAATGTGTATTAACCTATATGTCGATGGTATTAACTAGGGATGTAAGAAAATATCGATATGGCAATATATTGTGATATTTTTTCCTGCGATTATTACATAGATATTCAAAAGCCGTGTATCAAATTTTTGAAAGAATTTACATGCAAACATTTGTGTATTTTCTTTTCGTTTTGTGCAATCCAATCGCCACCCGCTAGTTGGCAGCAGTGTGCAGAGGGTTTTGTTTCCACCATTGAAATGTAAATCCCTCCATCACGGGTCAGATACCTCATGTTAAACATGCTACGTATCAATTTGGACTCTTTATTGAACATTCTTACAATAAATTCAGTAAAAAAATTGCTTTTAACATCTGACTGAATGTATTGCAATATATCGTGATATATCGTATCGTCTCCCCTGTATCGTGATATGTATCGTAGCGCCAGAATTTCAACAATACACATCCCTGGTATTAACAGAAAGGAAGCTGTTGCCTAAATGTACAATTTACTTTATTTTGCTAAAGCTTCTTTACTCAAATCTATAAATCCATGAGTATGCATGCATATTTGTTTATTTAAACATGAAATGTTTACATTAGATAACATTGAGTAAATTAAAGATGATTACTGTGGTTAAATCCCATCTTTGTGAAAGCACATTGTGGTTTATTTCATGGGTGATCTGACTAACAGAGAAATGAAACAAACTTAAGTAACTTGGATAACAGGTTTCTGCTATAATGCTTACGTGATTCTAGGGAAATTATGAAATTTGTCCAAAATAAATTTGAATATTAAAGGGATGTTCCACCACTAAATGAAATGTAGCCCGTTGCCATATTCCCCAGAGTTAGATAAGAGGGAAAAGCATTTTGTAACCAGCCCAGTCATTCTCCTGATCTGGCAGTATTCTGTTTCACACACAGCCAATGGGCACACTTTTTAACTGCATTTTAAACATCAAATCCTAGATGGCAGAGAACTTTCTCCAGCTCTACCAGGACAAAACTGAAGTTTTAGTCATCGGTCCTGAGGCCCAGAGAGAAACTTTGACCAAAAATACAATTACTGTCTTTTAATCCTTCTGAACAAGTGAAGAACCTGGGTGTGACTTTCGACTCTGAGCTGACTTTTATCCCAAACATAAAAAAAATTACCAAAATAGGCTTTTATCATTTAAAGAACATTGCCAGAGTCCGCCCCATCCTCTCTCGGGCCAATACGGAGATGCTGATGCGTGCTTTTATCACCTGTAGAATCGACTACTGTAATGCCCTGCTTTCTGCTCTTCCCAAAAAGAGCTGCTGAAGAGGTTTACAACTTCTACAAAACTCAGCAGCACGTGTCCTGATGAAGCCCAGGAGGCGGGATCACATTACAGCAGTTTTAGAATCGCTGCATTGGCTGCCTGTATGTTTCAGGGTCGATTTGAAGGTTCTCTTAATGGTTTTTAAGTGTCTTAATGGTCGTGGGCCTTCTTAGCTTTCAGAACTGCTTTTACCTTATGAACCCTCGCGACCTCTGCGCTCCTCTGGCCGTTTCCTTGTGATTCCAAAAGTCAGGACACATACCCATGGCGAGGCGTCCTTCCAATTTCCTGGCCCTCGTCTCTGGAACAGGCTGCCAGAGGACCCCAGGATCATAGAGAATGTTCATGTTTTTAAGAGCAGGCTTAAGACTCACCTTTTTACCATAGCTTAGAATTGATATCTGTTTTTAGCTGCACTGCTTGTTTTATTAGTATTGAATCATTTATATTTTAGTTTTATTAGACATTTATGTCTCAGTGTTTTATTATTTTTAATCACTTTTTTAGTTATTTTACTATCCACATTAGCTCTTATTATTCTATATGACTTATTTGTTTGTGCCAGTGTTTTCCTCTGTGGGGCCCTCTGCCTCGGGGGTGGTGGTTGACTGCAGCGGCCTGGGCGCACCTCGGGGAGTGCTTAGGCGGTGGTGGGGGGTTTTCACCCTAGCTCCCTGGGAGTCCTGGGCTGGCGCCTTTGCTGCTACCGTTGATCGACTACTACCGAGTCAGATGGCTCACCTGATGGCATGTCATTCGTTACCTAACCCATCTGAACTCGGCCTTGTGTTTACTTATATTTTACTAATTTATTTAGATTTTTTTTAAGTTTTGTGTGTGTGCATGTGTGTATTTGTTGAACATGTGTGTGTGTGTGTGTGTGTGTGTGTGTGTGTGTGTGTGTGTGTGGGTGTGTGCTCCTTAGGAAATGGGTTGTGGGATTTGGGGAGGAAACGATGGGATTGTGGGTTGTATGGGGAAATTTTAACCTGTAAAGCACTGTGAGCTGTAATTTTTGTATATGAAAAGTGCAATACAAATAAAGTTTGATTGATTGATTGACTCTTAGCTTTAGCTTAGCATGAACAATGTGTGAAAAAGTCATGAAAATTGCTGTTACCAACAACTCAATATTACAGTGAAATGTGATTATCTACTTATCATCTTACTTGTATGACTCGTCTTCGCCTCATCTAGAATCTCCTGGCACTGATCCATCACTGACAACAGTCGTGCAACTCACAAAGGGGAGGGGCCGAGTAACTGAGAGAGGACGTTTTTGTTTTGATATATGGGTTCCAGTAAGTAAATTTGACCACATGATGTCATTCTTACATCATGCACCTTGAATTTGAGACTAAATAGCCCCGTTGTAAATGAGGATGTGACCAGTTGTTCGCCTCTACGTGTCCCTGTGATTGACTGGAGACTTGTCTAGGGCATCCCCTGCCTCCCGCCCGATAATGGCTGTAATTAGTTATCAGCTCCCCATGACCCTAGTAAGGAATAACCAGTTAAGAAAATGAAAGACAGAAAAATATGGAAGTTCAGACAAAACTTTAATTTTATTATGTTAAACTCCACTAAATCTAAGTTTCAAACATGAGCTTTCTTGTTCTCTTTTAATAATGCCAGTCAGCCAGACAAGACTAGAAACGTAAAAACAAAACTATTTCTGTGGCATTTAATCAACTTCTACAGTGATTTATCACTAAATTAAACTAATCAGCTGAGTTCATGATCTAAAACATGCAGCAAATGTGCTGGAACCAGACTGCAGTGCCAGGTATGTCAGCTCCATTTTTCTCCATGTCCAGCAGAATGAACCAGCGACTCTGAAGGTGCAAGTGGAAGATTCTGGCCACATGGGAAGATAGGGGTTGGGTGGCCTTTCATTAACCATGTAAAGGTTCATTTTAGCACATACTGGCTCAAGAAAATTATTTAAAAATATAAAAATGATCGTTTTTACATTTATGGACTCACCTATCTTGACTCACAACAAGGAAGGCTGTTGTTGGATTAGCGTTCAGCAAACAGCAGAGAAAGTCTTGACTAGCAGAAGCTAACTGTTAGCGTTAGTAACTCCACCGCACAGCAGAACTCTTCCAGGCTTGTGTTGTTTTTGGAGAAAATATGTCAGCGTTGCAAAGCAACCGCAGTCATCAGTAGAGTAACAATGCTGTTAGCCAATCCAAGGTGAGATATCCAAATAAATAAGGCTCCAGGTCCTGCTGTCTGAAGCTCAGCTCTCTCTCTCTCTCTCTCTCTGTCTGTCTCTCTCTCTCTCTCTCTCTCTCTCTCTCTCTCTCTCTCTCTCTCTCTCTGTCTCACTCTCTCTATCTCTCTCTCTCTCTCTCTGTCTGTCTCACTCTCTCTGTCTCACTCTCTCTATCTCTCTCTCTCTCTCTCTCTCTGTCTCACTCTCTCTGTCTCACTCTCTCTATCTCTCTCTCCAGGTCCTGCTGTCTGAAGCTCAGCTCTCTCTCTCTCTCTCTCTCTCTCTCTCTCTCTCTGTCTCACTCTCTCTGTCTCACTCTCTCTGTCTCACTCTCTCTGTCTCACTCTCTCTATCTCTCTCTCTCCAGATCCTGCTGTCTGAAGCTCAGCTCTGATGTGGCTCGTTTCTTGTCGCTGAAACTTGTGCACCTGGTGACTCACAAGGCCTTCATTCCTACTAGAGACCACAGCAAATGTATTGATTAAACAAGTGTATCCCCGTCGTTAGAAAAATAAAAACTTTTATTTGCTCACAGTTGTTTGATGTTGTTTCTAATGAAATAATGTGTTATAAATTATTGCTAGTGATGATCACAGTGCTGTAAATTCCTTGTGGTGTTTTGATCTGTTTTCCTCTTCTCCAGTTGGTTTGTTTATTTAAGCGCAGCCTGTCGAAGCCACCGAGTGCTGATGATCAGTCTTATCTGCAGATAGAAAGCATTGGAGAACACATCTCCAGAATTAGTGGGGACAGATTCCTTTCCTATCAATAACAACAATCCTCCTTATTTTCTCTTTAGACTTTCAGATGTTATGCATATCATTTGTGTTTTTAATTGGCGAAGTTTGATTAAACCCAGCCCCTAGTGTTACATGGCATTAGGCACTGCCATATGTTTAGTTGTGAGAAGATACCCATTTCCATAATCATTTAGCCGGTCTGAGGCGCTTGTCTGTTTGCTGCTCGGCTCTGATTGCATCTGCCCCGACTCCGAACAACACCCTGTGAGTTTGTCGGTTCGTAGCTGTGACCTTTAATCTACCACATACAGAATGCTCCCATCTATCATGGTTGTCACTTTGAAATTCCTAATCTCACATGAAAAGTCTTTACAAGTGCTGCTGGATTACTCTGTGATAATTAATCATATTCAAATGCATGAAAACAAATGTTGTTTACTAATTTGCCTTCACCTAAAATGAGAAAAACAAGGGAGGACTGTATGAGCTAGGTGAGACGTGCATTTGCACAACATTTAGTTTAATCACGCCAGGAGAGGATGATTTGTTTGCAGCAGCGATGAACTGAACAGAGGCAATGCCATTCTTTCATTTTTCTTCCAAATAGCATTCAGAATATACCATAACAATTTATGTTACATTCATAACAAGTGAGTTGGTAATTTGACGCATATTCCAGCTAAAGTCAATTCAAGAAACGCTCAGCTATTTCAATTTTAGTCTGGGGCGACGGTGGCACAGGAGTTAAGTGCTCGCCTCGCAATCGGAAGGTTGCAGGTTCGAGACCCGCTCAGTCTGTCGCTGTCGTTGTGTCCTTGGGCAAGACACTTAACCCACGTTGCCTGCTGGTGGTGGTCGGAGGGACCGGTGGCGCCAGTGCTCGGCAGCCTCGCCTCTGTCAGTGCGCCCCAGGGCAGCTGTGGCTACATCGTAGCTCATCCCCACCAGTGTGTGAATGTGTGTGTGAATGGATGAATGACTGATTGTGTTGTAAAGCGCCTTGGGGGGTTCCAGGACTCTAGAAGGCGCTATATCAAATACAGGCCATTTACCATTTAGTCTGAATTAAAAGATTTATAAGCACACAACCATGCTGGTCTTCTGAACTCGACACAACGTCACGTTATCAGACCAGACCTGCCATTTTTCATCGCTGAAAGTTTTATTCTAGTTTTTTATTATATTTTATTCTATTTTCAATCTTATTATTCATGTTATATGTAGCACATTAGTACCGAAGCAAGTTCCTAGTTTGTGAATTGTTTGTTCACTGACAATGGCAATAAACCTGATTCTGATTCTGATTCTGATTTGATAGCTTTTCCTGGTAAAGAGGTTCACGGTTCATCTGCATCCTTATAAAGGCATCAGGATCCATTTTTATATGGCAAACATGAAATTCAGTGTTGGTTTGACAACTATCAGAATATGTATTTGCCAAATTATTGCATTTAATCTATGTTGAAGGTCTAAGAATTGCATGAGTGGTTGTTTTGATGTAAATTGCATAACCTTCCTCGACAGCAGAGGTTTTTACTGTATGACATCATTTTTGATATACTATAATGTATTTTAATCAAATATTTATTATCAGTAAAAACCTGAACAGACCAATGAAAGCAGCTTTGTTTTTATAACACATTTCATGCACGTACACATTCAGTGTGCTTTCCATTAGCAAGAATAGCATGGGCATTAAAATCACTGTGACACCACAATTAAAATACACAAATAAATTAATATTAAATGAAATACACGAAATAATTTCAGATTTAAGAATCATAAAAGCTACGAGGTTAAAGGGTGAGTAGTTACAGCGCAGAAGGTGCAGGATGAGAACAGTCACTCAAAGGCCGGTGAACACATGAAGGTTTTAATTTTGATTTAAATGTTTCTAGAGTTGGGGCACATTTGAGGTCACGAGGAAGCTGATTCCATCTGTGAGCAGCATGGTAGCTACAAGCAGCTTCAACCTGTTTGGTTCTGACCCGGTTCTACCAGCTGACTGTTTCCTGAGGGTCCCAGAGCCCTGCTGGGCGTAGATACCTGAAGGAGATCCGACATGTATTCTGGCCTCATGCCATTGAGTGACTTACAAACTAGTAGAAGTGAATCAGTGCTGTAGTTTAGCGGTAACCAGTTACCAGAGTTTTAAGAACCAGAGTGATATGATTGGTTCTCCTGGTTCTTGTTATTAAACTTTTATGGAAACCTGCATTCATTGTTGCAGAAAACATTTGTTCTTTATGCTCTTTTTCTCGGCTCTCTGGCTTGTTTATATTCCAGAAAATTCCCATTTAGCCAGAACTCTCTCTCTCTCTCTCTCTCTCTCTCTCTCTCTCTCTCTCTCTCTCTCTCTCTCTCTCTCTCTCTCTCTCTCTCTCTCTCTCTCTCTCTCTCTCTCTCTCTCTCTCTCTCTCTCTCTCTCTCTCTCTCTCCCTCTCTCTCTCTCTCTCTCTCTCCCTCTGTCTGTCTGTCTGTCTCTCTCTCTCTCTCTCTCTGTCTGTCTGTCTCTCTCTCTCTCTCTCTGTCTCTCTCTATCTATCTCTCTCTCTCTCTGTCCCCCCCCTCTCTCTCTCTCTCTCTCTCTGTCTCTCTCTATGTATCTCTCTCTCTCTCTCCCTCTGTCTGTCTGTCTCTGTCTCTCTCTCTCTCTCTCTCTTTCTCTCTCTGTCTCTCTCTCTCTCTCTCTCTCTCTCTCTCTCTCTCTCTCTCTCTCTCTCTCTCTCTCTCTCTCTCTCTCTCTCTCTCTCTCTCTTCCTCCCTCCCCTCTCTTTCTCTCTCTCTCTCTCCCTCTCTCTATCTCCCTCTCCCTCTCTCTCTCCCTCTCTCTGTCTGTCTCTCTCTCTCTCTCTCTGTCTCTCTCTATGTATCTCTCTCTCTCTCTGTCTCCCCCCCCCCTCTCTCTCTCTCTCTCTCTCACTCTCTCTCTTTTCTCCCAAAGTTTTCACAAAGATTAAACAAACTTATTTTCACGTGGCAGGTGAAAGAGATGGGTTGCTTTTTTGTCTTAATGCTTAAACATAAAACAGAATGCTGTTTGCCTTTCCTTTCATATAAAAATCTTGTTTTTTCAGATTGTTTTTATTAGTTTTCTAAGTTAGTCATGTCTTGTATATTCAATAGAAGAAAACAAGTTATTTTAGGTTCCTGGACTTTTTCTGAAAATGCTGCAGACTTGTATTCACGAAAAACTAATCAGCTGCTCCATTCAACAGCAGAGAATGTATTATTTGTTCATGTAAACTAGTAATGACAAACAGGCTGACCCCCCGAACAGGAGGACACGCTAGTCGACTCTTTGAGCTGTGGACGCTCTGAAGAGGATTTCTTTAGCAGAAGAAAATGTTGTGGTTGTTTCATTTTTCAAAAAGACACGTTCTTTCCAAAGAGGTACGGAAAGAAAAAAAACATTTCACTTTTCAATTACCCCCAGCTCTTTCACCTCTCCCATCCTCCCCAGGTCTAGTTTCCAAGGAGAGGAGAAAAAGAGAAAAGGGATGCTTTTGACTTGCATGGCGGCACCCCTCCCTCTCATTCTTCTCCTATCATTCTGGCCTCCACTTTTATGCATGAAACAGAGAGGCAGATTGAAAGCATTCAGTGGCCATTCAGACAATGAAGAAAAGGGATCCTCAGAGCTTTATTAGATATGAAGATCTACAATAAAAATCAATTTCTGGTCTCTTTATGCAGTTTAAATGACAAAGCTCCAACCCATTCAGCCATTGTGTTGCAGGAAAGTAATTCTGCTGCACCGGCCGAGACAAGAGCACCGTACACTTTGTGACCTGCGATTGCAGATTCAAATCTGATACAGACCTACTGAGATAATAGGAGGCACTTAATATCATCTGTTGAGAAGAAAAAAGTTATCTCATATCTTCTGCTAGATAGATAAACCATTTCATGGGCAGAATATTAAACAGGTGGAGATGGACAGCTGAGCACTTTGTCCCANCGTTTTCTAATTTAATCTCTTAGAAACAGAGAAAAGTCTAGACAGGTAAGAAATGTGGTAATGGGACATTAAAAATAAAACAGTGGACTTTAGAATATTTAAGTTTAGGCTCATTTCTGGCATTTGATTTAGTTTGTTTATGTTTCACTAATTATTGACAACACTATTTTCTAATATCAAACCATTATTGAAAAAGCATCAAATCCAAACAGGCACATTGCATTAAACTTTCACTTTAGCACATAACCTCAGCCTTACCAAGCACAGGGTGACCACGGGGAGGAAAGCTCCCTTTCAACTTGATGAAATCTTCAGTGAATCAGATTAATGAGCTACTGCCTCTGCTGGCTGAGGTCTGACAGGACTAGACTAAGGTCCATAAAGCAGAGGAGGGTTGGACCAAGAAAGTGTGTTTCTACTGTTGGAACTGCAGGGCAAGTTTCAGGCATGTGCGTGTCTCTACTTCACGCCCGTTTACTGGACCGTTTTCAGGAACCTTCTGAGTACCCGATCAGGGGTAGGGACTGTTGGTTCACTCACGCTGACTGATTGTAACTCAGCAAGAAATGACATCAGCAGATGACGTTTAAACAACCGGCAGTAGTACAATTAGAAGAGTTGCTTGTGTGTGGAAATATAAGAAAATGAGCACCAACTGTGCTGCTTTAAAAATCGCGTTACTAAACTCCCGACCCTGGAAAAGAGCGCAGTTCCCCCATGACACAATTCGTGGAGCTTGTTGTTTCACATACCGTCTTAAAAAAACAAATATTGTTCTGGTCATTGAGCACGAGACTTTCCATCACACAGCCGTTCTTCTCCTGGAAATGGATTAGATTTAGCTGGATTTGACGGGTTTAAATGTTTAATGTTATAAACGTTACTGTTGATGCTTTTTGGTGCTAATCAGTGACATCACTCACTGCCGAAAAAGTCATGCCGACATCTGTGCAAAGTCCTGAAATTTATATGGAGACACGTTTGCTGAGAGGACTGAGACATTGACAACAACAAATGCATACCTATACTAATACTGGGGTGACGGTGGCACAGGAGTTAAGTTCTCGCCCCGTTATCGGAAGGTTGCAGGTTTGAGCCTCACTCAGTTTGTCGCTGTCATTGTGTCCTTTGGCAAGACACTTAACCCCCCTTGCCTGCTGGTGGTGGTCATAGGGCCTGGTGGTGTCAGTGCTTGGCAGCCTCGCCTCTGTCAGTGCGCCCCAGGGCAGCTGTGGCTAGGGATGGGTACCGAATTCGGTACTTTTTAAGGTACCGACCGAATTCCATAGTACCGACCGAGCACCGATTCACGTCATTTGAAACGGTGCCTCGTTTCGGTACCCGTCCTTCATAACGAGAACTTGCCTAGACAGCTGCGCATGCGCAAGAGCGTTATGTCGTCGGTCCCTGCGAGCGAGTTGTAAACAGAGCAGCATGGTAGAAAGAACGCACGCTAACGCTTGGGTCCACTTCACTAAATGTGATGGGTAACTGGGTGATGATGAAACCAGCAACAATGATCTATGTGAGACATCCTCATCTTAATCTGCTCCGGTAGGTAAATAAAATGTTTAAGATGACGTTAGCTTGATATGTTAGCTTCCGTTTTGCTAATGGTGCGTTCGCTTTCTCCTCGGAACTCCAAATTCCCGACTAGACGCGCTCTAAAATTTGGCTTCACTTTACTAAATGCGACGGGTGATTGGGTGAAGATGAAACCAGTGACAACGATTTAAGTGTGAGGCATCATATTTTTAATCTGCTCCAGCAGCTAAATAAACTGTTAAAGATAACGTTAGCTTGGTATGTTAGCTTCCATTGCTACCATTGTTATCAGCTAATGGTGCGTTCGCTTTCTCCTCGGAAATTCTAACTTCCCAGTAGGAAAAATCAAATGAAAAAGGACAGCAAAAGGAATGAAGATACACAGTAAATTTAGTTCACAGTAAAGATGTTTGCTTCAGTTTAATTATCAGCTTATAAAACTACAAGGACGATGTTAATACAAACAGTTGTATGTTATTTATCATGATATTTATCAAATATTGTTATATATTGAGAAAAATGTATACTTAATTATAAAAGAGAATTCAAATATTAAACACTCAAAAGTATCGAAAATTGGTACCGTTAAGTACCGGTATCGATTCCTAGGTACCGGGAATTAGTACCGGATCGATTCAAATGTCAAAGGTACCCATCCCTGGCTGTGGCTACATTGTAGCTCATCACCACCAGGATGTGTATGTGTGTGAATGGGTGAATGACTGATTGTGTTGTGAAGCACCTTGGGGGGTTCCAGGACTCTAGAAGGTGCTATATCAAACACAGACCATTTACCATTTTATTCGGCAAAAATCCAAAAATGGAGAGTAAGAAGAAGAACAATGGTCAGTGTGTACTCCATCCATGTGAATCCATAGTAGCATAACCAAAGGGATGAGCCAGAACACATCCTAGTCCACAACAACTCCAAGGTCCCTCACATTAGTGCTGGAGGACAAGTTAATGGCATCCAGACAATGTGAATGAATTAATGCAAATGACAACACATTCTCACGCCCAGCGTGTCAAAAACAAACGCTTGGTCAGCCACCCTCCGCCTCAGACTCCTGACAGCAAAAGTGCCCTTTTTCATCACTAATGTGCGAAAACGGGGTTTTTCCCTTTTCTGACTGCAGATCCCAATGCAGCGTTACACTGACGCGATGGGATGTCCGCAGCCAGGACACCAAAGAAGCTCATTGTACCTCACCTTAACCTTATCCTCTTATTTAACCTTCCCCTCACCCCTATCCTAACCTTAACCATCTTGCTGGCGAACACGTTAGTGATGTGTCGGTAGCTCCAAAAGCCGGCTCTAAGAAGGGAACGGCGGGAGCCGCCTCGCCATTGGTCGGGTTTGGACCGAGCCAACGCGAGGGGGAGGTTTCAACTACCAAGGTGGAGGTTAAAAGTAGAGGGTATTTGTAACCCCCCCCTCGCCAGATGGTATGTTCTAATGTTCCCCTTGGGCGGCAAATACGAAAAGTCAGAGTCAGAATGCGCTTGATCACAGTGAGAGTAACGTTTTAGGTAGCAAGAGGGTTAAGGTTAGGATGAGGGCGAGGGGAAGGTTATAATAGTGAAACGTTAAGGTTTAGGTGCGGTTAAATGAGCTGGTTCTGTGCTGCATCAGCGTATCCGCTGATTGTTCCCATCACGTCAGTTTTACGCTGCATTGGGATCTGCAGTCAGAAAAGGGAAAATCCCCTTTTCGCACATAAGTAACGAAAAAGGGCACTTTTGGCGTCAGGGGTCTGACGTGGAGGGTGGCTGACCAATCGTTTGTTTTTGACGCGCTGGGAGTGAGAACGTGTTGCAAATGACTATAAAGTGTTTTTAACATTTTTACTCTAATTTTCTTTATTGGATCATTTTTTCATATTTTATTGTTCTTGTGAAATGTCATTTTATCTTGAGAGCTGCTAAAATATTTTCTTCTTCATTTAGTTCTTCTTCTCTAAATTACAACCAAAGCCTAAACATCACCAAAGTTCTTATGTCCTCAAGACACTTTTGTTCTCTGAATAATTTCATACATAAATATAATTGAATATAATCAGTATAACAATTTTACATTGAAGAATGAAATAAATTCTGTTAAGTCATGTCTGCGTCTGCCTGTCAGGCTTTTGTCATGGTCTGCGTCTGCCCATTCCTTCATGTGCCTCCTGGTGTCCTCCATCCCTCTCTAGGTTCCCTTTTGTGTCTCATAGCGCCCTCATGTGTCCTTTGTCTGCGTCTCAATTATGTGTTTTCTGTTTGTAGGCATTCGATCATCCCCATCCCCTCCAGTTGTAGCTCCAGCCTCTTTGTCCCCAGCTGTGTCTGTGTGGGTGTGTGTGTGTGTGTCCATTCCCCAACTCAGTGTGTGTGTGTGTGAGTGTATGTATGTGTGTGTGCGTGTCCATTCCCCAATTCAATGTGTGTGAGTGTATTTGGGTGTGAGTGTGTGTGTGTGTGACTCCTTCCCTCAGTCTTTTAGTTCAGTTTTGTGTTTATCTGCCCTCCTTTGGTTCTGCTTCCCCATTTAGATCATTATTGCCACCTGTCTTCCCTCCAGCCCTCACTCCACACACCTGCTTCCTGTTTCCCTAGTTGTTCCTCCCAGTCTATTTAAGCCCTGTCTTGTCTCTGTGTTGTTGTCAGTCCATTGTATTCTTTGTGTCGGCGTTGTTTTTGTGCTCTATGTGAGCTTTGGCCCCTCATCTCTAGGTTTTGTTGCTCTAAGTGAGCTTTCGTACTCCTGTTGTTCAGGGCTTGGTTTTTGGCTTCCTCCCCTTTTTGGATTTTTGGTTCATCTCCTAATAAAAAGATTTTACTTTTACAACCACTCCTGCCTTGTGTCATCTGGGGTTTTCTGAATCTTGGGTCCTAACAACCTCCTCCTTGCTCTAAACGTGACAGCTTTAGACTGATGTTTGTTGTGGTTTTGGTGTGTGTGTGTGGAAATTTATGGCAGATTTACCCTCCAGTGTTGGGATGATGAGTTGTTGTGTTGGACCTTCCTACTCCTGTCTCTTATNGTAGCTCCAAAAGCCGGCTCTAAGAAGGGAATGGCGGGAGCCGCCTCGCCATTGGTCGGGTTTGGACCGAGCCAACGCGAGGGGGAGGTTTCAACTACCAAGGTGGAGGTTAAAAGTAGAGGGCATTTGTAACCCCCCCCTCGCCAGATGGTATGTTCTAATGTTCCCCTTGGGCGGCAAATACGAAAAGTCACAGTCAGAATGCATGGGACACAAACGCTTGATCACAGTGAGAGTAACGTTTTAGGTAGCAAGAGGGTTAAGGTTAGGATGAGGGCGAGGGGAAGGTTATAATAGTGAAACGTTAAGGTTTAGGTGCAGTTAAATGAGCTGGTTCTGTGCTGCATCAGCGTATCCGCTGATTGTTCCCATCATGTCAGTTTTACGCTGCATTGGGATCTGCAGTTAGAAAAGGGAAAATCCCCTTTTCGCACATAAGTAACGAAAAAGGGCACTTTTGGCGTCAGGGGTCTGACGTGAAAGGTGGCTGACCAATCGTTTGTTTTTGACGCGCTGGGAGTGAGAACGTGTTGCAAATGACTATAAAGTGTTTTTAACATTTTTACTCTAATTTTCTTTATTGGATCATTTTTTCATATTTTATTGTTCTTGTGAAATGTCATTTTATCTTGAGAGCTGCTAAAATATTTTCTTCTTCATTTAGTTCTTCTTCTCTAAATTACAACCAAAGCCTAAACATCACCAAAGTTCTTATGTCCTCAAGACACTTTTGTTCTCTGAATAATTTCATACATAAATATAATTGAATATAATCAGTATAACAATTTTACATTGAAGAATGAAATAAATTCTGTTAAGTCATGTCTGCGTCTGCCTGTCAGGCTTTTGTCATGGTCTGCGTCTGCCCATTCCTTCATGTGCCTCCTGGTGTCCTCCATCCCTCTCTAGGTTCCCTTTTGTGTCTCATAGCGCCCTCATGTGTCCTGTGTCTGCGTCTCAATTATGTGTTTTCTGTTTGTAGGCATTCGATCATCCCCATCCCCTCCAGTTGTAGCTCCAGCCTCTTTGTCCCCAGCTGTGTCTGTGTGGGTGTGTGTGTGTGTCCATTCCCCAACTCAGTGTGTGTGTGTGTGAGTGTATGTGTGTGTGTGTGCGTGTCCATTCCCCAATTCAATGTGTGTGAGTGTATTTAGGTGTGAGTGTGTGTGTGTGACTCCTTCCCTCAGTCTTTTAGTTCAGTTTTGTGTTTATCTGCCCTCCTTTGGTTCTGCTTCCCCATTTAGATAATTATTGCCACCTGTCTTCCCTCCAGCCCTCACTCCACACACCTGCTTCCTGTTTCCCTAGTTGTTCCTCCCGGTCTATTTAAGCCCTGTCTTGTCTCTGTGTTGTTGTCAGTCCATTGTATTCTTTGTGTCGGCGTTGTTTTTGTGCTCTATGTGAGCTTTGGCCCCTCATCTCTAGGTTTTGTTACTCTAAGTGAGCTTTCGTACTCCTGTTGTTCAGGGCTTGGTTTTTGGCTTCCTCCCCTTTTTGGATTTTTGGTTCATCTCCTAATAAAAAGATTTTACTTTTACAACCACTCCTGCCTTGTGTCATCTGGGGTTTTCTGAATCTTGGGTCCTAACAACCTCCTCCTTGCTCTAAACGTGACAGCTTTAGACTGATGTTTGTTGTGGTTTTGGTGTGTGTGTGTGGAAATTTATGGCAGATTTACCCTCCAGTGTTGGGATGATGAGTTGTTGTGTTGGACCTTCCTACTCTGGTGCCCCACTGTTTCAGCAAATACTCCAGTTATCGATGACATGTGACACAGCAAACTCAACAAGATAGATGATCCATGTTGCTGTAATGAAAAGGATGCTTTTTTGTGTCCATGCTTTCATTCTTCTCTGATCGGGACATGGATGAATTGGAAGTGTGCATTGCATCTCCAAGGGCAGGGAGATAAATATTATGCCACACTTCTCCTCTGCCATGTCACCTCAAGTCTGGTTACGAGGTGAAAAGCAATTGTTTCACTCAGGGGTCTCAACTCCAAGACATGTGCTATTTCAAATGAAACCTTCAAGGTCCCAAAGTCATTTATTTGTGTCAAAGCAGACACAGAAAGGAACTCAGAGAAACAACAATAAATTCACTGTGGATGTGAGAAATCACAATAAATTCTCAGCCGCTTTGCAGAGAGGGCTGTTTGCTCGTGGAACAGAATAATATCAGGACGCAGCTCTCCATTCTGGGTCTTAACATGTGGAACTAATCTCCTCAAAAAGACAACTATTTGGCTTCTTTGTTTTTATGGAGTTCAGCCTTCCCAAGTGTCAGATACAGTAACTCGCATCCATGGGGAAGAATGCTGATCACGACTAGTAGCCCCCTCCACCTCCTTTAGCACGGGAGTCAGTGGAATCTGATTCTGCGATGGCACACACACTTCCTTGAGTGTTTGCAAAGTGTGGACCTTGAGAAGAACAGCTTTTCTGAAAAATCCTCTTGTGGCCCCAGAGAGCACACAGCACAGTGCTCAGTGAAAACAAAGATGTTATAAGCTAGCTTAGCTATTATCGCTTTCTCGCACTACATCTCCCCAGACACTGCATTCAAATCACTCCCTATTTATTTGCTTTTTAATTATTTATTAACACATTTTCTTCCCTTTTTCAAAGCTAAAAACACTAAAAGGATTATTTGTGGAATCACTGAAATAATTAGCAATGCGCATGCCTCTTTCATTCAGACACACCGAGTTGCTTTTTCCTTTGAATTTAACCAGAACCAGGAAAATACAGAAGCTTTATGAATTTTAGGCAAAAGAAATAAAAAAATTGTATCAGCAGAAACAACACAGCCCTACTTGCTGCTTTTCTGTGCAGGTTTCAGGTTCTTTCAGGTTTTTGTGTTAGCAGTTTTTTGGGGTCCCTGATACCAATTTGAGTCATAAAATGCACAGATACAAGTATTCACTTGGTATTTGCATGATTTCATTTTCACAGCACAGATGATCAGACTACATGCCATGAAGACATTAAAGAACACTGATTTTGTTAAAATCCCTACATTGAACAAACATTAAAACAGGGACTTTGGGCCCCATAAATAAATATCACATCTCATATATTATAATTTTTTAATGAATTAAATTGAAATTAAAGTAAACAAAAATGGGGGCCACTTGTCAGCCATTGGCCCATAGAATTATTTTGCATCTAAACTCCAAGTGTCTGTGATGAAGCCAACAATCCTTACTCCTGATAAACCTTGTGGGTAAGGGGAAAATGTAGTGCTGCCGTCTTAGTGACTTCCCTAATATTTAAAGAGTTTTCAGACATTTAAAAATATTGTTTTTTAATAAATAAATAAACTAAGATATCCAATGAATTACTGGTTCATTTGGTGACTTTTAGTGACTCTGATATGAAAGCATATATTTTTCTATCTGGGCACTTTAGCTTGGTTAGAACCAGTTTGACTTCAGCCAGACCAACACTTTCCAATCTGACATCAGTCCGTTCCAGCCAGTGGCTCAGTTTTCTGATGTAAACCCACCGGGTGTCTTTCACAGCAGAACCCAGTGGCGGTTTTACCATTAGGCATAGATCGGCGGCTGCCTGGGGCCCCCTTGTGATGGGGGCACCTAGCCCTGACCGCCGGCACTGCCACAATGGACTATTCATTTAAGACTGCGATGCACAAACAGGAAGTGATTTGGTAGTCATTCCATTCCAATCCAGTTGGTGGCAGTAATGCACCAAATTGTGTTTTGCCAAGTGCCATAAGACCTCAAATAAGAAAAAGAAGAGAGGCGGGAGCGTTCGTAAAAACTTGAAGCGTTGGTCAAAACATTAAGCATGAAATGGAGTTATCCTAGTGGCTCCAATAAGAGAAAGAAGCAGCTTTGTTTCAAAAACGCTTCCATCTTCACTTCCGAAAGTGACGTCGTTTTTCTAAGTAAACATCAAAGGAAGCAGAAAGGAAAGACAATGGAAAATGTTTAAAGGGAGGAAAACATAGACCAAAATGGAAAATAGAAAAAAAAATAAACAAAGGCAAAAGCACAGGAGCACTGACAGGAAGAAGAAAGCACTCAAAGGGAGAGAAAGACAAGAAAAAAGAGGAGGAGTAATAAAAGGGAAAACAACTCATGGCAGAAGAGGGGAGAGTTTTGCAAATCCAGTTAAAGATAAGACTGTCAAAAATTTAGTGTAAGGGGCCCCATGTCTATGTTTGCCTTGGGCCCCCAAATTGCTAAATCCGCCTCTGGCAGAACCCATAAGCTGGCAGCATTGTTTTGTGCAGCAGAAATATATTTTGTGTTTTGATGAAAAAATGCATGCCTGCGACACAAAGTGTGTACCGGTCTGAAGGTCTGGATAACAGTCTACAACAAGAAAAGAAAAAGTTTAGATTTGAAGCACTTTTAAGCATCGTGCAAAGCTCAAGTGCTTCTAAAAACCTTGAAAATAGCGCTTAAAATACAATCCTTGTAAGTATTTCTGGCAATAATTTGAACCCTGAAATGATTACAAAACAAAGAAAAAGTTATTATTTTTAACTCAAAAGCAGTGACATTAGCAGCAGAGTCTCGTAACCACACTCGAGGTATGATTTGTTGAATATAGGAATGCAGTCCAGCAGTGCTTCAGTAGGGACAAATGCAGACTAACTACTTAGCCTCCTTAGGCTCAGTGCACACAACAAGATTTAAAATGATCTGATTTGCAAAACGTAAGAGACCACAGTGGTGATAAGAAAAGATGGATACAACCGTTTTGGTTCTGGTTTGAGGCCAGATAGCAAAGGTACACCACATGTGAACCGATTTTCCTCCATAAACATTCAGTAACCATACAGGAATGAGCAGCTGAAGCAACAGAGTCTGGCAGGGGGTGGCTTTGTGGTCCGTATCAGGGCGGTAGGTGGTGCGCCTTTTACTACCTCTAACCTGTTGACGGTGTCTCGGGAGCTGAGTGCCATGTTTGGGGATGTGCTTAAGGCTACTGTTGTGTTCAGTGGGCTGTTGTTGTTGGTGGTGTGCCAGAATAACACCCAGTGCCTCAAAGCGCTGCGGCTTGAGAAGTTTCTGGGGGTGGACGTGGTGGTTTTCGAGTCGAGGTTGTATGGTTAAGGGTGTGATGTACAGCATTTATTTTATTTATTTTTTCCCCCGTGTCCTGTCTGGCTGTGAAGCAAACAGAATTAATATCTGAATGCTGGTGACAAGCCTAACAGATTTACTCTCAGGTGGAGCGTCAAAGCTTCTGCTTTAATGTCACGCCTGATACTTAAAACTTTATTGTTGTTGTGTTTCGGATGCTTTGTAATTCCAACCAGACACGGAGACAGAGGTGAAAGAGAAAGGAAGAGACAAAAGGAAGAGGGGGGGTGGGCGTGGGGGTAGAGGGTATACACACAAATACACAATAATTGATGAACAAGAGTCAGCTTCCAAGACCTGCAGAAAGAGAAAAACAAACAAACAACAATACAACAAGAGCAAGCTATCACTGCGTCAACCTGATGAGGAAATATAATAAAATCAACATAGTTTTACTGAACAATCACACGATAGTTACTCACAGTGCATTTAGTGCCAACCACTGGTACTCCAGCTTCCTCCCACAGTCCAAAAAAATAAATGACTGTCAGGATAATTGGTCTGTGTAAATTAGGTGTGTGTGTGTGTGTGTGTGTGTGTGTGTGTGTGTGTGTGGTTGTCTGTCCTGTGTGTCTCTGTGTTGCCCTGCAATGAACTGGCAACCTGTCCAGGCTGTATCCTGCCTGTTTGCCCGTTGACTGCTGGAGATAGGCACCCCCCACCCCACCCCACCCCCTCCCTCCCTCGCGACCCTGCATGGTCAAGTGGTAATGAATGGATGAATGGATGAATGGATGGATGGATGGATGGAGTCTTTTAGTTCTGACTTTAGCCATATGCTACAGTACTCCATCAGACATTGCTCATTACCAAACTTTTCTTTGATGGTTTCAGGAGTTTCTATTGGAGGATGTTTAGGTCCCCTTCTTTATTCATGGGTTCTGGACTAAACTATGAGGCCCTGTCCACACGTAGCCGGGGATCTGCCAAAACGTAGATATTTTCCTACGTTTTGGCCTGTCATCCACACGAAAACGGAGTTTTTTCACACGAAAACGGATCTTTTTAAAAACTCCGGCCAAAGTGAAGATCTGCGTTTTCTCTGTTTTGGGTGTCTGCGTGTGGACGGACAAAACCGGAGTTTTAAGGTCCGCAACGTCACTTTCCGCGACAAAAAAATGCTGACATCACGTGTGCGACCTGTGTTTACACTAGCCAGCAGCATGGAAGCCTTCAGAGCTGCGCTCTGTCACTACCCGATCCATCAACTGTCCAAGCGCTTTTTGCTTGTTTGTTTTTGCAAGAGGAATTACTGCTCCTTGCGGAAGACCACAGACGAAGGATGAGGTTAAGAACGGGGGAAGTACTGCCGCCTACAGGTCTGGCATGTCCTTAACAACGTATTTAACCGGGTACGTGTGGACAGAGTTTGTTTTTAAAACGCGGTGGTGTGGATGCAAGTTTTTGGAGGGGCGGATATTCGTTTTTAAAAACCCCGGCTACGTGTGGACTAGGCCTGAGTCCCTTCCTTTACCTAAGAAGCATGAGTACTCTCAGGATGCCTGACTGTTGGCAGGACAAAAGACTGATAGTAGCATTCACCTTTTCTTCACACAATCATTTTCCAATCAAACACAGAAGGAATTAATCAGAGGTAACTTTCCCCAGCTTCGGCAGTCCAATCCTTTAACTTTCATTGGAATTTAAGTCTGTCTCTGATGTTGTTTTTGCCCATTCTGTCCCCAGAGCATCCTCTAAAAGTGTTTTCACTGTATGAATTTGTATACGTGCATTTTAAAAACACTGATGTCTTTTTAAAAGAAACAGTAGACATTTTGAAATGAAGGTCACACAAATGTGCAGCAAGAGCAAATTGGAGATCATTGCCTTTGTTTATTTAGTCATTTTCCTTCCATCGTGCGGAAAGGTTGAGACACTTGATCAGAACCGAAGGCATGTGACGGTCCTTAACTTTAGCTACTGAGACGCAGAACCATCCAGCTGTCTGATTTTTCAGTGTTTTGTACATAGACTCTCTGACTAGACACATAATCGCCATAATGGATCTCAGTCTTTTGTGTAACATGTAAATAAAGTTTCCACACAGCTCAGCATCAACAATGTGTGATTGAAATATTAAATTCTGTGACATAAGGCTCTTTCACAGTACTTGAGTTGAATAAAAAAACAGCACTTTTTATTTCTCATTCCTGCATCTGCTCCCAAATTACACAAGCAGTGAGTTCACCAGCCGTCTCCTCTGTGTGTGATGGCTCCCAGAAGATATCTGACAGGTGCCGGTGCATGTAGGAGGATGTTTACACAAACAAAACCTTGACAGAATGATGAGTAGTGTGTGGTGTAATTGGAGATGAAAGCAGAAGAAAAAAAAACAGCCTGAAAGGTAAATCATTTCTTTTCTGAATGCCCCGGTAAGGTGGGGAAGCAAAACCACCGAATGTCATACCCCTGCTTTATGAGAATTAAGAGAAGAAAACGATAGCTGCAAAATAAATAAACGTTTACAGATAATATTCAGATATTTCAATAGAACAGCAAACAAAGTGGAATGAATTACGAAGTAGTAAAAAATCCCATTGGAACTGGAATTGAGGTTAATTTGATTTCCGATCAAGAAAAAATTTTAATTATATACATATATATATATATATATATATATATATATATATATATATATATATATATATATATATATATATATATATACACACATATATATGTATATATATACACATATATATATGTATATATATATAATGAACATTTTTTATATATATAACAAAAACAAGACAAAATATAACAGTCAGTGAAAATTTATCATGCTGCATTGCACTGATTTAAAAACAGTTGTTTCAACTAATCTGTGTGTTATTTGAACAAAGACTGTGATCTTGCTATCAGACGCTTCATTCAAGTCTCTTCTCAGTGCCCGAAAGACAAAGCGGGTAGCACAACTAAATCATTTCCAGCTGCACTAAAACATGATCTGCATCTGTATGGGCACAGGGTCTTCCTGCCAAGTTAGATTTATTCATTACATGGTGAACCACATCAATAACCTTGTTTTATTTATTTATTTATATGTATTTATTGTTTGGCATATCCAATGCTTTAAAATACTGAGAGCTTATTTTTCTTTAAACTTGCTGAGGATGTTTTTGTTAATGCATTTATCAATATTTCGGACTGTTTGAGCTTTAAATGCTAGAAACATTTAATAATTTTGTACTTGAAGTTCCTCACAGCTGTTGGTCTGTCTCCATGTTTTGTGAAAATTCAGTAGGTTCACTGGAGTTTTTGACAATTAAAATTGCGCCCACATTTTCTAAGTTAACATCTCTTTTAACAACGGTAGTTTCTGCTTCAGCCCTCTCCCCCCTCCCCCTGCGCAGCGGCCGCAAACTCACTGATGCGCCTGCAGCCTCTCGGAGTTCCTGCTGCTCTAAACATTAAAATAATTATTTCATTTTCTGTTCCTCACTTCTGATTACCTTCAGTGGTGTCTGTTTGTTGCAACCAGCAGGTAAAAAACTAACTTGTTTTTATTTGACTATTTTTCTGTCCTGCCTGTTTATTATCTTCCTGCATCTCCTCTCAATCCTAAAGAGAAACTGCTAACTGGGTTCATATATATTCACCTCATGAGTTACCTTTGAACTGCAGTTCTAAAAGATCTACCGACCGCTAAAACAGCGGAGTGCTCGCTGCTCGCCGGCCGACTACAACGGGACCGTTTTTGCTGCGGAGTTCGTGCCGGAGTGGAGATAGTGGAATCTTGGGGGTGCGTCACCGGAGGACAAAACAGGTGATGCGCCTCGCTCCGCAGCAGCAAAACGCATCAGGCACAAACAACAGACAGAAAACATTAAAGGAAATGAGCCAACATGAACGATCGCGTGTTTAATTTGTTTTTGAGGTGGTGACACCTGATTTGGCGGTGCTCAGGACGCAGATGTCTGGAGCGCGTCAACGATCAGAGCTTTGCATGCGCAAACTGGTTAAGGTTAGGATGGGGGTGAGGGGAAGGTAAAATTGCAAGAGGGAAAAGGTCACAGTTTGGTTAAATGTCCGTTTTACCGCCGGTGTCAGTACCGACGCTCTGGCACAGCGCGTCGCCTCCGCCTCCCGACGCGCAGGGGCTCATCACCTGCTGTCTTTTCNCGCGGAGGTCCAGTGGCTTCAGAGACGGCAGCGGAAGGTCCTACTGGTGGAGGTGGTTGGTGAGGCTGGGAAAGAGATTCATGTATCTGGCGGACCAGGGCTTCCAACTGTGTATAGCGTTGATTAGATGCTGAAAGTTGTTCCATTAATAGCGGAAGGGTCTGTTCCTGTTGGGTCAATCTCTGTGAAATGTTAATGAGTGCCGATTCTGTAGGGTTAGCGTTTTGGCTGGATGATTCTGTCATGTTTTGAGGAAGATGTCTAACCCAAGACATACAGAATCAAGCACGGAGATGATGTAAAGGAAGAACAATAATTTATTAAAATGTGGAGGTGAACTGAAGGCGTTCTGAAGATCCAACGGGAGGACGAGTCCGGAAGCGGTAACTAGGGGGAAGACCAGAGGTGAGTAATGGGAGTTGTAGTTCGGAGGAATTGTTTGTGGGCGGAACTTACGATGAGGAAGTTCGGGATGAATGCGGAGGGGAGATGAGCCGGGGTGATATCCAGAGAAGACTTGTGATATCGGGGTGGATGAGCGGAGCTGACGAGGTGGATGAAGATGAGGCAGAGGAGAGAGAGCGTAATCGGTGGAGAGCGGGGCGGCTGGGTGGAGTCGTAATCCAGGCAGCGAACCGGTGAATAATCCTATGGTTTGGAGACGGGAACGGATCCAACGATGGTAAGTCTGTCGGTGAATGTCCAAAGAGAGAAAAAGAGCACAGGTTAAAACGGGTTCCAAAGTCTCAAAGGTTCAAAGCTAAGACGAGGTTCAAAAACTACGAGAGGCTTGAGTCTACCAGGCAGTAGATAATCATCCGGCGTCGAATGAGGATATTCCTCCTCCTTTTAAAGCCGCCCCACTGATCAGTCTGATGCGGATCAGCTGCGCTCCCTCTCCTGCAGGCAAAAAAACCTCAGAGATGATGAGATGATGGGCAGAGTACTCACCCCGGCTCATGACAATAGCAGACAGAAAACATTAAAGGAAATGAGCCGACATGAACGATCGCGTGTTTAATTTGTTTTTGAGGTGGTGACACCTGATTTGGCGGTGCTCAGGACGCAGATGTCTGGAGCGCGTCAACGATCAGAGCTTTGCATGCGCAAACTGGTTAAGGTTAGGATGGGGGTGAGGGGAAGGTAAAATTGCAAGAGGGAAAAGGTCACAGTTTGGTTAAATGTCCGTTTTACCGCCGGTGTCAGTACCGACGCTCTGGCACAGCGCGTCGCCTCCGCCTCCCGACGCGCAGGGGCTCATCACCTGCTGTCTTTTCCGAGGACTGCATCTAGTCAGTCATTATCAGGTGACAGCGACTAGTCGATGACAGGCATAAAAAGTCACTACAGAGCCGTGAAGTCGACTAGTCGACTAGTTCATACAACCCCTACCAGCTACATATTGTCATTATTGTCAGTGACTACAAAAGATGCATGCTTTGGTGCAGTGAGGCACATTTTAAAAGACTATTCTAGGATTACATCAAACACACAGCTGACTGCTTGCGCACACATCTGCTGTAACCTTTACACCATTTTCAGAAAGAGAAGTGTTCTATGGAACCTTAACTTTTCATATTCTTATTCATCTGGACCATTACCACACCAGTCCTCTGCCTCGCCTTTCCACGCTGGAGAGAGAAAAAAAAATCAAAGAGGGTATTAGGAAGCAGGGTTATTCCCGACACTTTGCTGGAGGCTGGCGTTAATCTGTGCGTTTTGGAGAAACGAGGTTAGTTAAGCATTTTAATGGCCCTAGCCCTGTGATAATTAGGCCTGCCCTGGGGGGAGCTCCAGTTGAGCCACTTGGGCCTTGAAATGGAGCCAGGGAACTAAAGCCCTGCACGCACACAATGATCCTGAACTAATTCTCTGAGTAAATATTTTCTCCGTTCACGCCGCAGCCTCTTTCTCTTCAAAGTTGTAAAAGGCCTGTTTCCTTTTTCTTCCACTCTTACTTTTTAAGTCCTCCCTCTGTAGATATTTTTAACCGGAAATCACTCGAAGCAGTTTTACAAGAATCTTTCTTTCTCTCTTTCTTGTGCCCTTTTTTAACATGTCACAACAAAAGTACGTTTTCATTTCTCGATGCATTTCCACACAATCATCAGGCACTTTACGCTTGAGAGAGGGACTCTGTAGCGTTTGTTTGACTGGCGTGACCCCTGACCTGCAAGGCCTGTGGAGGGGTTTTTGACAGACTGATCCGATCATCCTAAAGGGGATAGGAAATCTCTGAGCATTGTGGATCGCCTTCCCTTCCTGCCTGTAAGAGAGGCTCCCAGAACGCTGAGAAGCCCCTGAGCCACAGCGGTTATTGTTTTACAGTACAAAAGACAGACAGCCCGTTCAAGTCGTCTGTGTCTTTGGGAACTTGCACAAATCAAAAGCAAGCGTTGACTCTCATAGTTAGAAATGAAAAAAAAAATATAAAAATGCATGAGTTAAACAGTAATAAGTCCATTGACATAAATAACAACACTGACTTTATTTCTTTGAATGACAGCAGATTATCTTTTCCCCCGTAAACTGAAGATGTCCTGGCATTAAGATGTCCGTCTACAACTTTGTGCCTGGGCGATAAAGTTCGTCACCTTTCAGCGTGCTTGTTTGAAGGATGTTTTGACTGACACGTAGCCTTCGAGCTACAGAAGTTAGCATCCAGGTTTCCTGGGGACACTACTTGTTTGGCTCAGGGAGCCTTTGTGAGAAGTATCTTCATCTCACCGCTGCTCAGTCAGCCCATTTCTCCAGGCCACAGTGTCAGGCATCATTTATCTCTGACAGCGATGCTGTGTGTGAGTATGGATTTGTATTTGTGGGTCCATATTTGTTTCTGTCCCCAGCTGTGTGTGTGTGTGTGTGTGGTACGTATTTCAAGGACAATCTTGGAAGGAGGCCACAGCAGAATGAGTAGAGAAGATGAATGTTTTATGAACATTAAAGAACATTATTAAAGCTACCTGCACTTTGCCTGATTGATTTGCTGTATTAAAGTGGCTGGATGTTAACATAAAACCTGCAAATGGCTTCAATTTGAATATGTTACTTATCAACACTCCACAGTGCATCAATGTAAAAATCGTT
>SSNQ01034407.1:150648-169903 GCA_006942095.1 Nothobranchius kuhntae | reverse complement strand
GAGGTGCCAAGGTGACGAGTGTGGCGATCCAGCCGGACGGGAGGTGAGGAAGCAGAGAGGGGAAATGCAGGAGCGGTGGAGGAGGATGGGACGTGTATGAAGATCCGTGGTATTTAGCGGAATCGGTGAAGGCAGTGGTGGTGATCCTAGGAGGGCAAACAGACGGAGCTTCAGGAGCAAGTTCAAAATCGTAATCCAGAAAACAGTCCAAAGTCAAAATCCAAAATAATCCAAACATGCGAGGTCAAACTTCTACGAGCGAACAAGTACGAGTGGCAGGTGTTACCAATACTGGAGTAATCATCCGGCTTCGAGTGGCGTCTCCATCCTCCTTTTAAACCCAAGCTCCTAATGATTGATTCAGCACACCTGGTGACCCTCTGCTCCTCACCCGAGGGACACAGAACATCAAAGATGGTTAATTTAGGAGGAGCACTCACCTCGGCACGAGGATCATGACAGTTTCAGAAACTATTTGACTTTTTAAAATGATTTAAGCCAACCATCAGAGCTGACAGGACAGGGCACTTTATAAACTACATTGCAGTTAAATTCTGTCATCTAAGGGTTTTGATGCTTTCATTGCCAGATCCAAAAGTTCTTCTGTGACTAGGCTGGTTAAGTCTAGTGTTGTGTGTCATGAATGTTTTGTTATGTCAGGATTTCAGGTAGCTACTGTTCCCTTTTCCTCTCCTCCATCTTACTTTGTTTTTGATAAAGTAGTAAACTCCAGATATAAGCATTATTTGTGTTTTGGAGTCAAATTTTTATCCCACTGCTCTAATATGTATCAGTGGAGTTAGTTTATTTCATTTTTACTTTGATTGTGTGTAGGGATGGGTACCTTTGACATTTGAATCGATTCGGCACTAATTCCCGGTACCTAGGAATCGATACCGGTACTTAACGGTACCAATTTTCGATACTTTTGAGTGTTTATTTTTTTAATTCTCTTTTATAATTAATTATGTATTTTTCTCAATATATAACAATATTTGATAAATATCACAATAAATAACATACAACTGTTTGTATTTTAACATCGTCCTTGTAGTTTTATAAGCTGATAATTAAACTGAAGCAAACATATTTACTGTGAACTAAATTTACTGTGTATCTTCTTTCCTTTTACCGTCCTTTTTCATTTGATTTTTCCTACTGGGAAGTTAGAATTTCCGAGGAGAAAGCGAACGCACCATTAGCTGATAACAACGGTGGCAATGGAAGCTAACGTATCAAGCTAACGTTATCTTAAACAGTTTATTTAGCTGCTGGAGCAGATTAAAACGATGATGCCTCACACTTAGATCGTTGTCACTGGTTTCATCTTCACCCAATCACCCGTCGCATTTAGTAAAGTGAAGCCAAACTTTAGAGCGCGTTCATGTTCTTCTAGTCAGATATTCGGAGTTCCGAGGAGAAAGCGAACGCACCATTAGCGAAACGGAAGCTAACATATCAAGCTAACGTTATCTTAAACATTTTATTTACCTACCGGAGCAGATTAAGATGAGGATGTCTCACATAGATCATTGTCGCTGGTTTCATCATCACCCAGTTGCCCATCACGTTTAGTGAAGTGGACCCAAGCTTTAGCGTGCGTTCTTTCTACCATGCTGCTCTGTTTACAACTCGCTCGCAGCGAGCAATGACATAACGCTCTTGCGCATGCGCAGCTGTCTAGGCAAGTTCTCGTTATGAAGTACGGGTACCGAAACGAGGCACCGTTTCAAATGAAGTGAATCGGTGCTCGGTCGGTACTATGGAATTCGGTCGGTACCTTAAAAAGTACCGAAGTCGGTACTCATCCCTAAATTGTGTGCAGGTGAGTAACTACTGTACACCGAAACACATATGTTCCAAAAGTGTAACATGGCGGAACCTAAACAGGCTGTCCTGCTGACGGTCTGCCCACACCCCTCATGTAGCAGACTCTTAATCCACCTATCTAGCTCCTCCTAACATGGGAAAAACAAATCAAAACCACCATATAATACCAACCATCCCCTTTACTTCAACAACCCTGAGCTTCTGATGGCCCCATTTAGACCTGCTAAGATACGTTTTTTTCTAATCATAGCTTTTCTTAACCTGAGTCAGCATATTTGGGCCAGCATTAAGCAAAACAAGCAAATTCACTAAGTAAAGGGCAACATGTCTTTATAAAGAAACAGCTTAAACAGAAGTTTGTCTAAGACAGAGTGTCTGAGTCTCACTAGCAGGTGGTCAAAGTTTGGATGTATTAGACATACAGCCCTTATTTTACCATACCATACCATACCACCTTTATTTATGTAGCACTTTAAAAACACAGCCATGCGGCTGACCAAAGTGCTGAACAGTCTCACAATAACAGAGATAAAAACATAAAACAGAGCAATAAAATACAGTCAACAAATAAGAAACAAGCCAATAAAAAAGTACCGATTTTATTTAATTTTATTTTACTTTTCTAACATCAGTTCTTCATAAGTATTTGTTCACCTTGTCTGAAGATCTTTGAAACATGTTCTTTGGACTTTGGCTTCTATTTCTGACTCTGTTGGACTGGCGACCTGTCCAGTGTGACTCCACCTCTCGCCCGCTGACTGCTGGGGATAAGCACCAGCTCCCCACTGCCTGTCTTACCCTGGCTTTCCACTGGCCATGAAAGCAGTCACGTAACATCGTAGCGGCGTTCTACCAGTGAGCTCATTCCCAATCGGGTAAATTTCTGATGCAAAACGGGGGCAAAAGTGTTCCACACAGCTGATCCAGTGACATCGCAAAATCACGGGAGAATTGCAACACCACACGTGTTTGCAGAAGTCCACACACAATAATAAACAAGGAGAAAGACAGCTGCATGCATCATAAAGGGTCTGAGGGTTATTTTCAGTTCTGTTTACAGAAGTTCACAAGAAATGATGTTCTGCACATATCTTTACTTAGAAACTTTCCGGATGTTCTACTCTGCTTTTGTGTTTGACTTCCTGTCTGCCTCGATCGAAACTGCAGAATTTAAAGTGTTTTAGGGGGTTAGGGTTAGTAATGCGTCAAAAATAGACTTGAAACATACTGATTGTGTGCCCTCGCCTCTGGGGCACATCCAAAACATCACACTCATCTGCCAGTGGAAAGGAACTCGTTCACCGTAATGGCGGCTAATTACCGTGTAGTACGTTTCATGACCGTTTTGCAATGTTTTCACGTGCAGTTGAAAGGAGGAATTAGGATGATGAAGTAAAAAAAAAAAAAGAACAAATTAATAAATGGTTGCCTGTTTTTGTCCTCCATTAGACCGCTTCCTCCATTTTTCATGCCTATACTTTGGTTTTCTGCTGTGGTCTGGTAGAACTGGACATGACAAGAGTTTAAAAGCAGACAAAGTCTACATAGAAGTTGTGAAAACTTTGTAAAAATCTCAACAACTATCGACGAAGACTTTCTCAAAGATATTAAAAGTGCTTTGGATCGTTTCTACTGTACGTCACATGTGCCTGGACTTATTATTGAAAGACCAGAAGAAATTCAGTTAATTAATCAAGATATTTGGTAAATATTGTGTATCTTTAGTTCCAAACACATACATCAACACATTATCATTGTTTAAATTGTTATTCAGTGAAGGTGAATGCAGTTCGGAGGATTTTTATTCAGGAAGACATGTCTGGGTGTTTATGATGGACTAAACGTGTAAAATTCCCCTTTGAGCTCACTCTAATTGCAGAGAACACACACACACACACACACACACACACACACACACACACTAGCATGGCTGTGAGTGCTTATCAGCTGGTACCTGTGTGGCAGGTGATAGAGGTGAGTGTGGAGGCAGCTTTACAATGCGGCAGTTCGACTGATGGAGCAGCTAAGCTCGAGGAGGAGTTGAAGGGGTGGGTCTGGCCTCTGTTGTGTTTCTGGAGCCCTAACTGGAGACAGATTAAGGACTGTGCATTTATCTTTGCTTGTAAATGAGTGACTGGCCAGTGTTGTTACTGCCAGGCCAGGGTATTGGAACAAGAGGCTTAAGATGATATCAGAGAACGCTGTGCCTGCCGGCACTCCGAAGATTATAAGGTACAGAAAAAAAAGACAGCGAGAAAAGTGTTGACAAACAACCAGGGATTATTAAACATTAATTGTATGCTAAGCTAACTCTCGTTCTCACCCATTAACACAAAGCTTTTGAGGCTGAGGGGTTCAACGTCCCTTTTTTCAAGGTCAGAAGTCATTAGTTCACTTTGATTGGCTCTGAGCTGCTGAGTGAAAGAGACAGTAAATATCAGGGTCCTCTGCTTGTCTTCTTGTGTTTACGGCAGAGAAAAGTCATGGTGTTGATACAACGATAAAATCTTGCCATGTTATCCTGTAACAGAATGGAAATGGATGATTTATATTGTGACCTCCACCAAACTTTCCTCGACTGTTTTTCTTTACTTTTCTGAGGAGCACAGGTCGATCCATGCCTGCCTCTGATCACCATATGAAAAAATAAATAGTTCTGCTCAAACCATTTGTTATGCTCCTGAAATATTTAATATATTTTTCTTAGTTGGACAGTTTTTTTCTGTATTTCATACAAGCTGCATCTGCCTGAACACACCTACTTTGTGGAGTATTCAATTTACACACTAACATTTAGACATTACACGTGTCCCAGTACAGAGGATTTTATGTGAGGTCACTCAGGCAGTGCTGGTTCTAAGGTTTGAGCTTGGCCTATCCCTAACCCTTGGAGTTAGAGATTAAAAAAAGAAGTTCAGTAATGTCACCAGAGATCCCATTAACTCGATTTCATTTATTGGAGTTCCATAATGCACCAGTTCTGCTTCTTCAGTCTGTGTTTTTTTTTTGTTCTATTTTTCATTAGATGTTCTCTTCTCTTTGATGGTCTCTACAGGAATGTATGTTTGTTTATTTGTAACTCGTGACGGCTCCTCCGTCACGAGTTACGCCTGTCCTATAAGTAGAACCAGTAGGTGGGTTACGGTTAGGGTTAGGATGTGTTGATGTTTGTGATTTAAAACTGCAGAGGAAAGGGTGTTACCTTTGTGTTTGGGTGGGGCCTGGCCCTTTAAAAAGGATGCCCTGCGCTGTTGGGAAAACAGTTTTGAGATCCCTTCCCAGATGCCTCAACACCCACGCATATCCTGGGCCATCTGACCTCAGGAATTCACATGATAGGGTGGGGCAGGATTTCACAATGAGCTCACCCGAAACTCTGGCTGAATAGGACCCACACCCACCGTCACACCTGGGCTCATGTGTTTATGTAGAAGATCATCAGGGGGTCTTTTGTTCCCTCTTCAGGGGGAAACTCCCACTGGGGTTGAATCTGGGACTCTCCACCATTTGACCTTAGAACTGAAGAAGCTTCTCGGATGAGAGGTGAAACGTCTTCAAGCAACTCAAAGAAGTCCAGACGCCTTTCTTTCAAAGCTTCTTAGACTACAATGACCTGGATGACTGAGAACCTTCACAGACGAACTGCTCCAACAGTTGATCTCTTCTCACTAGGCTGCTTGCCTATTGTAAAGAGGCTCATCCCAGTCTTGCAGGTGTTCGGTTTTGTTCCTGGTGTCCTTAGACACACTTTTTATCAGCATGAAAGTACTCAAAGGTCAGGTCAAGTCACCCCGTGTAAGAGGTCACACAGGGTCACCAGAAGCAGCTGGTTTGGTCACACAGATGGAACCATAATAAACTATTGTAATTAATAAAAATTCAGCTTGTACTGGCTACAGTAGTCTCCCTTTTTGCCATGTTTGTGCTAAGCGTTAGCCACAAATGTCTCCATGTCCCTTGTGGAGAGTCGAGTAACTTGACTGTTACACTGTTATCGTGGGTGTTATGCATGATTTACTGGTGCAAACATGTTACATGTGATACAGACTCCAAAATTAGAGGACTGATTATTCCTCTTGTCCAGTTTATTTATGCTGGTGAGTCATCTTTAATTTCAATGCCAGTAACTCATGACTCAATTTCATTCTGACAGCAGCTATGACACCTTGACAGCTGGTCCATGTTCCTAGAAGATAAATAAATATTGGGACTTTGGTGTTCATGTGTGTGTGTGTGTGTGTGTGTTGGATCCACTCTTAAGCCACCAGAAGCCATTCGAACTGTTTAGAGTACAGTAAGAATGGAGAATACCTCCTGAAATTTCTTGTATCCTTCTATACAACACCCAGCTGCAGAGACAGCTTCAAATTAGTATTTGGAAAACATGCTTCAGTAGATAATTACCTTTACACTGAAGGATTAAAACCATCTGCAAAAAAATATGGACTGCAGTTGTAGCTGGCAGGTAGATACAGTGAAGCCAAATGTTCTGTTATACAGTAAAGAACGAGAGGTTATACTGCACATTTAAGAAGGAAACCTCTGGTATACAATATCAACGTATCTGTGTAAGCTAAGTGTATTTACATGCAGCACCTTTTACAAATAAGTCCCAAAAGTCTTCACAAAACAGCATTAAAATGAAAACAAAAACTATACAGATAATTTAAAAAATAAATTAAAGGGTGTTAACTGAAAACAAGCTTCCTGTTACCAATATAAAAACCAAAAGAATTCACTCCTCAGTCGAGGTGCAGCAGACTGAAAAAGAGCAGTCCCTTGTGTTTTTTTAAGGTCCTTGGACCTTTTACAAGACTTTTGGCTTTAGGACCGTAGGTTTCATGTTGGAATAACTATGGCTTCAACAGTTCAGTCATAAAAAGAGGATATGCAGAGGATTTACAGTTGTGGTCAGAAGTTTACATACACTTGTAAAAAATATAATATAATGGCTCTACTGAGTGTCCCGTTATTTCTAAGACTCTGATTTTTCTCTGATGGAGTGATTGGAACAGATACTTCTTTGTCACAAAAAACATTCATGAAGTTTGGTTCTTTAATGTCTTTATTATGGGTTAACAGAGAAAAGTGATCACATTTGCTGGGTCACAAATATACATACAGCAACATGAACTAGCAATTTTGGTGACTTAGAAACGTGTCAGTGAACTGAGCTTCATAGCATGGCCTCTTAACTTCTTGTGAGTGATTATGAGTGACTACAGCAGGTGACTTCTCTTAGGCCAGGTAAATAGGGCTCATTGGATACAAACGCCCACAAACGCTACAATGGGAAAGTCAAAGGAGCTCAGCATGGATCTGAAAAAGCGAATTATTGACTTGAACAAGTCAGGAAAGTCACTTGGGGCCATTTCAAAGCAGCTGCAGGTCCCAAGAGCAACAGTGCAAACAATTGTTTGTAAGTATAAGGTGCATGGCACTGTTTCATCACTGCCAAGATCAGGAAGAAAACGCAAGCTATCACCTGCTGCTGAGAGAAAATTGGTCAGGAGGGTAAAGAGTGAACCAAGAATCACCAAAAAGCAGATCTGCCAAGAATTAGAAGCTGCTGGAACACAGGTGTCATTGTCCACAGTCAAACGTGTTTTGCATCTCCATGGACTGAGAGGCTGCCGTGCAAGAAGGAAGCCCTTGCTCCAAAAGCGGCACCTTAAGGCTCGACTGAAGTTTGCTGCTGATCACATGGACAAAGATAAGACCTTCTGGAGGAAAGTTCTGTGGTCAGACGAAACAAAAATCGAGCTTTTTGGCCACAATGCCCAGCAATATGTTTGGAGGAGAAAAGGTGAGGCCTTTAACCCCAAGAACACCATGCCTACAGTCAAGCATGGTGGTGGGAATATTATGCTGTGGGGCTGTTTTGCTGCCAATGGAACTGGTGCTTTACAGAGAGTAAATGGGATAATGAAGAAGGAGGATTACCTTCACATTCTTCAACATAACCTAAAATCATCAGNAGAACGGTGAGCAAGAATCCCAGAACCACACGGGGGACCTGGTGAATGACCTGCAGAGAGCTGGGACCACAGTAACAAAGGTCACCATCAGTAACACACTACAACGGCAGGGAATCAAATCCTGCAGTGCCAGACGTGTTCCGCTGCTGAAGCCAGTGCATGTCCAGGCCCGTCTGAAGTTTGCCAGAGAGCACATGGATGATACAGCAGAGGATTGGGAGAATGTCATGTGGTCAGATGAAACCAAAGTAGAACTTTTTGGTATAAACTCAACTCGTCGTGTTTGGAGGAAGAAGAATACTGAGTTGCATCTCAAGAACACCATACCTACTGTGAAGCATGGGGGTGAGAACATCATGCTTTGGGGCTGTTTTTCTGCTAAGGGGACAGGACGACTGATCCGTGTTAAGGACAGAATGAATGGGGCCATGTATCGTGAGATTCTGAGCCAAAACCTCCTTCCGTCAGTGAGAGCTTTGAAGATGAAACGTGGCTGGGTCTTCCAACACGACAATGATCCCAAACACACCGCCCGGGCAACAAAGGAGTGGCTCCGTAAGAAGCATTTGAAAGTCCTGGAGTGGCCTAGCCAGTCTCCAGACCTCAACCCCATAGAAAATCTGTGGAGGGAGTTGAAAGTCTGTGTTGCTCGGCGACAGCCCCAAAACATCACTGCCCTCGAGAAGATCTGCATGGAGGAATGGGCCAAAATACCAGCTACTGTGTGTGCAAACCTGGTAAAGACCTATAGTAATCGTTTGACCTCTGTTATTGCCAACAAAGGTTATGTTACAAAGTATTGAGTTGAATTTTTTTTATCGACCAAATACTTATTTTCCACCCTGATTTACAAATAAATTCTTTAAAAATCCTGCCATGTGAATTCATGGATTTTTTTCACATTCTGTCTCTCACAGTTGAATTGTACCTATGATGAAAATTACTGACCTCTGTCATCATTTTAAGTGGGAGAACTTGCACAATCGGTGGCTGACTAAATACTTTTTTGCCCCACTGTACAGAATACATTATTACTGGTAAATATTAGCTGATAGTTAAATAAGCTTAAAAATAAATGACTTCTGACCATAATTTATACGGGTTGTCTGGATTTTTATATATATATATATATATATATATATATATATATATATATATCAGGAGGTCTAGTGTATGCAGTTACAATGTTTCTGTCATGACTTGTGGAAGGCGTTTAACCCAAGACAAGCAGAATCAGCACGGGAGTCAGGAGGTAAGAAAATAAAGTCTTTTATTAAACAAACGGGAACTAAAGGAGCACGGAAATCCAGTGAATGATGCCGTGGGCGATTGTTCAGAGTTCTTAGCTCAGCGAGCTGCGGGACAAGTGAGGTGCCAAGGTGACGAGTGTGGCGATCCAGCCGGACGGGAGGTGAGGAAGCAGAGAGGGGAAATGCAGGAGCGGTGGAGGAGGATGGGACGTGTATGAAGATCCGTGGTATTTAGCGGAATCGGTGAAGGCAGTGGTGGTGATCCTAGGAGGGCAAACAGACGGAGCTTCAGGAGCAAGTTCAAAATCGTAATCCAGAAAACAGTCCAAAGTCAAAATCCAAAATAATCCAAACATGCGAGGTCAAACTTCTACGAGCGAACAAGTACGAGTGGCAGGTGTTACCAATACTGGAGTAATCATCCGGCTTCGAGTGGCGTCTCCATCCTCCTTTTAAACCCAAGCTCCTAATGATTGATTCAGCACACCTGGTGACCCTCTGCTCCTCACCCGAGGGACACAGAACATCAAAGATGGTTAATTTAGGAGGAGCACTCACCTCGGCACGAGGATCCTGACAGTTTCAGAAACTATTTGACTTTTTAAAATGATTTAAGCCAACCATCAGAGCTGACAGGACAGGGCACCAGATAAACTACATTGCAGTTCAGTTCTGTCATCTAAGGGTTTTGATGCTTTCATTGCCAGTTCCAAAAGTTCTTCTGTGACTAGGCTGGTTAAGTCTAGTGTTGTGTGTCATGAATGTTTTGTTATGTCAGGATTTCAGGTAGCTACTGTTCCCTTTTCCTCTCCTCCATCTTACTTTGTTTTTGATAAAGTAGTAAACTCCAGATATAAGCATTATTTGTGTTTTGGAGTCAAATTTTTATCCCACTGCTCTAATATGTGTCATTGGAGTTAGTTTATTTCATTTTTACTTTGATTGTGTGTAGGGATGGGTACCTTTGACATTTGAATCGATTCGGCACTAATTCCCGGTACCTAGGAATCGATACCGGTACTTAACGGTACCAATTTTCGATACTTTTGAGTGTTTATTTTTTTAATTCTCTTTTATAATTAATTATGTATTTTTCTCAATATATAACAATATTTGGTAAATATCACAATAAATAACATACAACTGTTTGTATTTTAACATCGTCCTTGTAGTTTTATAAGCTGATGATTAAACTGAAGCAAACATCTTTACTGTGAACTAAATTTACTGTGTATCTTCTTTCCTTTTACCGTCCTTTTTCATTTGATTTTTCCTACTGGGAAGTTAGAATTTCCGAGGAGAAAGCGAACGCACCATTAGCTGATAACAACGGTGGCAATGGAAGCTAACGTATCAAGCTAACGTTATCTTAAACAGTTTATTTAGCTGCAGGAGCAGATTAAAACAATGATGCCTCACACTTAGATCGTTGTCACTGGTTTCATCTTCACCCAATCACCCGTCGCATTTAGTAAAGTGAAGCCAAACTTTAGAGCGCGTTCATGTTCTTCTAGTCGGAATTTCGGAGTTCCGAGGAGAAAGCGAACGCACCATTAGTGAAACGGAAGCTAACATATCAAGCTAACGTTATCTTAAACATTTTATTTACCTACCGGAGCAGATTAAGATGAGGATGTCTCACTTAAATAGTTGTCGCTGGTTTCATCATCACCCAGTTGCCCATCACATTTAGTGAAGTGGACCCAAGCTTTAGCGTGCGTTCTTTCTACCATGCTGCTCTGTTTACAACTCGCTCGCAGCGAGCAATGACATAACGCTCTTGCGCATGCGCAGCTGTCTAGGCAAGTTCTCGTTATGAAGTACGGGTACCGAAACGAGGCACCGTTTCAAATGAAGTGAATCGGTGCTCGGTCGGTACTATGGAATTTGGTCGGTACTCATCCCTAAATTGTGTGCAGGTGAGAAACTACTGTACACCGAAACACATATGTTCCAAAAGTGTAACATGGCGGAACCTAAACAGGCTGTCCTCCTGACGGTCTGCCCACACCCCTCATATATTCACCAGGAGCCTCTTAATCCACCTATCTAGCTCCTCCTAACATGGGAAAAACAAATCAAAACCACCATATAATACCAACCATCCCCTTTACTTCAACATCCCTGACCTTCTGATGGCCCCATTTAGACCTGCTAAGATGCGTTTTTTCTAATCATTGCTTTTCTTAACCTGAGTCAGCATATTTGGGCCAGCATTAAGCAAAACAAGCAAATTCACTAAGTAAAGGGCAACATGTCTTTATAAAGAAACAGCTTAAAAAGAAGTTTGTCTAAGACAGAGTGTCTGAGTCTCACTAGCAGGTGGTCAAAGTTTGGATGTATTAGACATACACACAGCCCTTATTTTACCATACCATACCATACCACCTTTATTTATATAGCACTTTAAAAATACAGCCATGCGGCTGACCAAAGTGCTGAACAGTCTCACAATAACAGAGATAAAAACATAAAACAGAGCAATAAAATACAGTCAACAAATAAGAAACAAGCCAATAAAAAAGTACCGATTTTATTTAATTTTATTTTACTTTTCTAACATCAGTTCTTCATAAGTATTTGTTCACCTTGTCTGAAGATCTTTGAAACATGTTCTTTGGACTTTGGCTTCTATTTCTGACTCTGTTGGACTGGCGACCTGTCCAGTGTGACTCCACCTCTCGCCCGCTGACTGCTGGGGATAAGCACCAGCTCCCCACTGCCTGTCTTACCCTGGCTTTCCACTGGCCATGAAAGCAGTCACGTAACATCGTAGCGGCGTTCTACCAGTGAGCTCATTCCCAATCGGGTAAATTTCTGATGCAAAACGGGGGCAAAAGTGTTCCACACAGCTGATCCAGTGACATCGCAAAATCACGGGAGAATTGCAACACCACACGTGTTTGCAGAAGTCCACACACAATAATAAACAAGAAGAAAGACAGCTGCATGCATCATAAAGGGTCTGAGGGTTATTTTCAGTTCTGTTTACAGAAGTTCACAAGAAATGATGTTCTGCACATATCTTTACTTAGAAACTTTCTGGATGTTCTACTCTGCTTTTGTGTTTGACTTCCTGTCTGCCTCGATCGAAACTGCAGAATTTAAAGTGTTTTAGGGGGTTAGGGTTAGTAATGCGTCAAAAATAGACTTGAAACATACTGATTGTGTGCCCTCGCTTCTGGGGCACATCCAAAACATCACACTCATCTGCCAGTGGAAAGGAACTCGTTCACCGTAATGGCGGCTAATTACCGTGTAGTACGTTTCATGACCGTTTTGCAATGTTTTCACGTGCAGTTGAAAGGAGGAATTAGGATGATGAAGTAAAAAAAAAAAGAACAAATTAATAAATGGTTACCTGATGTTTTTGCCCTCCATTAGACCGCTTCCTCCATTTTTCATGCCTATACTTTGGTTTTCTGCTGTGGTCTGGTAGAACTGGACATGACAAGAGTTTAAAAGCAGACAAAGTCCACATAGAAGTTGTGAAAACTTTGTAAAAATCTCAACAACTATCGACGAAGACTTTCTCAAATGACACAAAATCCTTGCTTCTTAAATAAACTCTAAAGATATTAAAAGTGCTTTGGATCATTTCTACTGTACGTCACATGTGCCTGGTCTTATTATTGAAAGACCAGAAGAAATTCAGTTATTTAATCAAGATATTTGGTAAATATTATGTATCTTTAGTTCCAAACACATACATCAACACATTATCATTGTTTAAATTGTTATTCAGTGAATGTGAATGCAGTTCGGAGGATTTTTATTCAGGGAGATATGTCTGGGTGTTTATGATGGACTAAACGTGTAAAATTCCCCTTTGAGCTCACTCTAATTGCAGAGAACACACACACACACACACTAGCATGGCTGTGAGTGCTTATCAGCTGGTACCTGTGTGGCAGGTGATAGAGGTGAGTGTGGAGGCAGCTTTACAATGCGGCAGTTCGACTGATGGAGCAGCTAAGCTCGAGGAGGAGTTGAAGGGGTGGGTCTGGCCTCTGTTGTGTTTCTGGAGCCCTAACTGGAGACAGATTAAGGACTGTGCATTTATCTTTGCTTGTAAATGAGTGACTGGCCAGTGTTGTTACTGCCAGGCCAGGGTATTGGAACAAGAGGCTTAAGATGATATCAGAGAACGCTGTGCCTGCAGGCACTCCGAAGATTATAAGGTACAGAAAAAAAAGACAGCGAGAAAAGTGTTGACAAACAACCAGGGATTATTAAACATTAATTGTATGCTAAGCTAACTCTCGTTCTCACTCATTAACACAAAGCTTTTGAGGCTGAGGGGTTCAACGTCCCTTTTTTCAAGGTCAGAAGTCATTAGTTCACTTTGATTGGCTCTGAGCTGCTGAGTGAAAGAGACAGTAAATATCAGGGTCCTCTGCTTGTCTTCTTGTGTTTACGGCAGAGAAAAGTCATGGTGTTGATACAACGATAAAATCTTGTCATGTTATCCTGTAACAGAATGGAAATGGATGATTTATATTGTGACCTCCACCAAACTTTCCTCGACTGTTTTTCTTTACTTTTCTGAGGAGCACAGGTCGATCCATGCCTGCCTCTGATCACCATATGAAAAAATAAATAGTTCTGCTCAAACCATTTGTTATGCTCCTGAAATATTTAATATATTTTTCTTAGTTGGACAGTTTTTTTCTGTATTTCATACAAGCTGCATCTGCCTGAACACACCTACTTTGTGGAGTATTAAATTTACATTTACACGTGTCCCAGTACAGAGGATTTTATGTGAGGTCACTCAGGCAGTGCTGGTTCTAAGGTTTGGGCTTGGCCTAACCCTGACCCTTGGAGTTAGAGATTAAAAAAAGAAGTTCAGTAATGTCACCAGTAGCGATGGGCACCGAATTCGGTACTTTTTAAGGTACCGACCGAATTCCATAGTACCGACCGAGCACCGATTCACGTCATTTGAAACGGTGCCTCGTTTCGGTACCCGTCCTTCACAACGAGAACTTGCCTAGACAGCTGCGCATGCGCAAGAGCGTTACGTCGTCGGTCGCTGCAAACCAGTTGTAAACAGAGTAGCATGGAAGAAAGAACGCAGGCTAAAGCTTGGGTCCACTTCACTAAATGTGATGGGTAACTGGGTGATGATGAAACCAGCGACAACGATCTAAGTGAGACATCCTCATCTTAATCTGCTCCGGTAGGTAAATAAAATGTTTAAGATAACGTTAGCTTGATGTGTTAGCTTCCGTTTCACTAATGATGTGTTCGCTTTCTCCTCGGAACTCCGAATTTCCGACTAGAAGAACATGAACGCGCTCTAAAGTTTGGCTTCACTTTACTAAATGCGACGGGTGATTGGGCGAAGATGAAACCAGCGACAACGATCTAAGTGTGAGGCATCATCGATTAAATCTGCACCAGCAGTTAAATAAACTGTTTAAGATAACGTTAGCTTGATATGTTAGCTTCCTATGTCACCATTGTTATCAGCTAATGGTGCGTTTGCTTTCTCCTTGGAAATTCTAACTTCCCAGTAGGAAAAATCAAATGAAAAAGGACGGTAAAAGGAATGAAGATACACAGTAAATTTAGTTCACAGTAAAGATGTTTGCATCAGTTTAATTATCAGCTTATAAAACTACAAGGATGATGTTAAAATACAAACAGTTGTATGTTATTTATCGTGATATTTATCAAATATTGTTATATATTGAGAAAAATATATATTTAATTATAAAAGAGAATTAAAAATATTAAACACTCAAAAGTATCAAAAATTGGTACCGTTAAGTACCGGTATCGATTCGTAGGTACCGGGCATTAGTACCGGATCCATTCAAATGTCAAAGGTACCCATCCCTAGTCACCAGAGATCCCATTAACTTGATTTCATTTATCGGAGTTCCATAATGCACCAGTTCTGCTTCTTCAGTCTGTTTTTTTTTGTTCTATTTTTCATTAGATGTTCTCTTCTCTTTGATGGTCTCTACAGAAATGTATGTTTGTTTATTTGTAACTGTGTCGGAGGAGCCGTCACGAGTTACGCCTGTCCTATAAGTAGAACCAGTAGGTGGGGTACACCCAGAATATCTATGTGTGTTTCTAAACATCAGCTGTTATTGTTTTGGCGCAACACAAACCCATTTGTTGTGGGTGCACACATGATGTTTTGTTGTGATTGCTAAAATGATATTTCAGTAGGTTACCATCTGTTCTGTGTTACTGAGCTGTTAACCCATTAACATGTAACGGGGAAAGATGTGTAGATGCAAAGTAGGTCATGGGTTGAAATCCACTATTGCTCGGTGATAACATTAGGATGTGTTGATGTTTGTGATTTAAAACTGCCGAGGAAAGGGTGTTACCTTTGTGTTTGGGTAGGGCCTGGCCCTTTAAAAAGGATGCCCTGCGCTGTTGGCAGGGGGGGTCATCAGAGTCAATTCAGGTTCCAATGAGGGGGACTGCTTCTGAACTGCTAAAAAGTTTGTTTTTACTGAGATTCACCTGAAGATGAGCACAATAAAAGAGCACATCACGCTGAACTTCAGCACTGGCGTTTCTTTTGTTGCCAAGCCATACACAACCCCGCCACAGTAACGTTGCAGCTTCACGTCCACACTGAAGGTTACTGAAATACCTCAAAAACAGCCTGAATGATCACTGCTTTCTGTGACAATACTAGAGCTGAAAAAACTAATCGATTTAATCGATTATAATCGATTATTAAAATAGTTAACAACTTTTTTAGTCATCGATTAGTTGTTTAATAATCATATTTTACCGCATAAAGTCTATTTTTTACCACAATCTGACATCGGTTACAATCTGTTAAATTTGCCGCCAGTGTGTGGCAGTAATGAGCCACTGATCTACCACTGGAGCCGTAGAAGAAGAAATGAGCCAATAAGTGCCCTCGGTTTTCATGACGTATCACGTTACTGGTCCATCTTGCTGTGAGAGATGGCGGATCAAGAAGAAATACGGAAGAAAAATAGAAGCGACAAAACAAGAGAAATCCCGGACAAAAACCTCACGAGTATGGGAGCACTTCACTAGATGCCTTGAAAAGACGGGTGACCTGCAAAATATGCAAAAACCATCTAGCAAGGCACGGAAGCACGACGTCCCCAAGTGAACATTTGAGACGAAAACATGTGGGGGCTGATGCAGCAGAGGAAAGTCCGGTAAGTAACAGAAAATAAACAAGCTAACGCAGATCAAATTTGGGAGCTGAGTTCGTTATAGTGGATGTTAAACATGTTTTTTTGCCACGTCAGTCTACGGTGTTCTACTTCTGATTGACTAGATGTAATCGTGAATCTCCTCTGTGTTGTGTCCTTGCCAAATTTAGCACGTCTGTTTATAAGAATGTTCTCGTTAAGAGAAAAACGGCACAAACCCATAACTGTGTTCCTCATTCAAAAAAGGACAACTCCGCGGTGAAAAATATACAGACGAGCTGTGTCCAGGTGAATATAACGCGGCATAGTTGTACGCTTTCAATTTTTAAATACAGAAGAAATTCAGAAAGTCATTTTTTTACTATTAAAAGGCTGTTTTACTGTCTAACGCTGTAAAACGCCTCACAACACATTTTTGTCAAAATAAATTATCACTGTATATTGTTAATTAATTCAAATAATGTAATATTGATTTAGTGTTGTAGTGTGTGTGCTGCTTTATTTTATATGTGTACTTATTTCAGTCTATTTGTGTTTCTTATGCAGAAAAAAACAAGCAACGATGGACAACTACATGGGGAACAAGACACTCACCCCCCAGCAATGCATACCACTTACAAACTCTATTCTAGATTCTACATTATTTTTTATGGAATTTACCTCTATATTTTGATGCCAAAAAATTATTCTGGACCGATATTTTGCACTGTTTAGCTCATTTTACACCGCTGACTGTGTTCATGTGCAATAAAATAGATTGCAGTCAACTGCACAATTCTCTTATGTTTTTCTTTTTCTTAATTGAAATGTATTCATCACTTGTATAGGTTAAATAGCTAAACAATAACAAACCGATTAATCGATTAATCGAAAAAATAATCGACAGATTAATCGATTGTGAAAATAATTGTTAGTTGCAGCCCTAGACAATACAGATCGAATCTAAACCAAAGCACTGGACATTATATAAGTTTGTGGCTTTTAGAAAACAAGGAAACTCGCAGCCTCCTCCATGTCTGAAAACTCAACAACATGTTGAGAGCCTGCAGGACAAACATTGGAGGACTCACTGTCCATATTGACTGGGGTCACTTGACAAAATGAATGACTGCCTGTTTGATATTTTTATTGGATGCTCATGCGACCCTTTTCAAGATGCCGTCCTGGGCAGTGACCTTCATTAACTTCATGCAACGTGTTATTTATGATTATGTTGACAATGAAATAAAGCACGCATCGAACTGGTAGGGGGAGACAATTCTGAAGTAATACATTTAAAAATTAACAGAAACATTTTCTCCAACTGGGGAACTAGCATCTCACAAAATCTGGCATTTAACAGCTCTATGTTGTACAAAGCAGCAACTGTTAATGGCAGCAATTCTGGTGCAGCCACAGGGCATTTACAGTGGGGCAAAAATATTTTATATCTACCAGGGTGCAAGTTGTCCCACTTAAAAAACATTAAAGAGATTTGCAAGTTTCAGAGCAATGGGAACTTTGGCACACTGCGCCATTTTAATCCACGACAACATAATGTGTTAATTATTAGAGATGAGCGAATACACCACTATCTGTATCTGTATCTGTTCAACCAACTAAATTATCTGTATCTGTATCTGTACTCGGAATGGGCGTGACATAACCCGGCAGTGGGCGTGGCTTAACCGCAAGTGGGTGTGGTTTACATCAATATATTATTTTAAGTCTGAAATTGATATGGACTGATCAGAAGTTGATATGTGTATGGTTTATTTGAAAACTATTTACAGAGCAGCCTCAGAATTGAGATTAAATATTTTTGATCACAATAGTAAAGGAACTATTTCAGAACAAGTGTTTCAATAAAATCAGAACATTAATATTTAAGTGCATGGATTAATACATCTGAACTCATGCAGTAGGAACTAGGAAATATGAAATGCTAGAACCAGACACAACTTTATATATATTTTTTTATTTTAATTTGATTAAACAGATTTTTTTTCTTAACTTTCTTGGCATTTTCCCACACAAAGTTAAACAAAGCAATGTTGATTAAGGTGTGTGTGTGCCTGAGAGAGATAGAGAGGGTGAGAGGGAGAGAGATGGAGTTAAAAAAATAAAAACTCGACCGGAGCGGAGGTAGTAAGTGACTGATGCAGCACGTCAGCTCTGTCTTGTCAAATGCACCATGTAAGTTACGAAAAAAGTAACTTTAAATATTCAACTGACAAAGAGGCGAGCTGAAGAAAACCTAGGGAAAACTGAAGAAACGTGAGCAACAGTGAAGCAAGCACAGCGAGATCCGTTACTGTCTGTCTGTGTGTGTGTGGATGAGACGGACAGACTGCGCTCCCGGCCGGTGTTGTGCCATAAATCGACTCGCTGCCAAAAACTGATTAGTCACCGCGGGATCGCGCACGGTTAGGGCAATTGCATTTCTAGACGAAATTCCCCAGGATTTCGCCCTAAAACTCAGCATATCTAGCAATATGGACATTCAGAAAGCAGAGGTAACCTCTTCCGGTACTTAAACAGATGTTTATCGCGGATATTAGTTTTTCCAGTTCGGAAGTTGTTTTAAGTGTTGCTATTTGTCTTAAACGTTCACAATGAGGATATATTAATCCTTTTGCAATATTTGCGATTGAAAGACGGATTGTGGTAAGAACTGGCTATCTTTATGCTACAGCCTTGATACAAAAAATAAATAAACAATGTAAAACTGAATGTAAACGTTGTATAAATGGAAATAAACATTTCTCCAGCGATTTGATTTATCCCCCCTTCCTTTCTTTAGTCCACTTGACATGGAGCCACGGTTAACTAGTTCGGGGCACATTTTTACTTGAAAAATAGTATTTAAACTGATCAAGCTTTGGTTTTAATGACACTGTGTAGGTTACTATCTATACATTACGTTGCTCTATTTAAAAGTAACAAGATAAAAGCACTTCAGCACATAAAATTAAGATTGTCACTTGCCAAATAGAGACTACATCCTCCTGTTTACCTACAAGAAACGCCTCAAAATATCTTTAAATTCTTT
>SSNQ01034407.1:99519-120637 GCA_006942095.1 Nothobranchius kuhntae | reverse complement strand
AAATCACACCAATTTACAAGACATGTACAAGTTGAATTCAATGAATACAGCAAAAGCATTCGGGTTTAAATGTATTCTGGTTTAGAATCTATTCCTACAAAGCTTCCTTTCTGTGTTTTGGGAGGCTTCTGGTGACTGATGTGTTATGCTCAAATCACTCATAATGAGCAACGGCTGCATCTGTGGGCCCACCTTCATCCCAGAGCACTCACAGGCAGCCCATTCCTTGTTTGGCTTCAGTAAGTAAAAATAAATGCTCCTATAGTTTATTTCGTGATAACAAAATAACATGGTCAATTTGGCAAATCAGGTGATGAAGTCATTTAGCAACTTAATGCACTTTGATGAGGCACTGACAACATTGCATTGGACCCACGTGTGTCTATTGTTGAGTGTTTGACAAGAAACACAAACTCAAAACAGCTGTCAAATACCTAATGGCAGTTGTTATTTTAATGCAGTTCTTCCATCTTTTTCTGTCTTATATGAAAACGTCTAAAACATTGCTACGCTGGCTACTAGTAGACTACAGAATTGATTTCAAAAGTTCTTCTACTAGGGCCAGAATACATGTTGGATCTCTTTCAGGTATATGCGCTCAGCAGGGCTCTGAAACAGTCAGCTGGCAGAACCAAACAGGGTGAAACTGTTTTAGCTACTATGCTGCACACAGATCCATCAGCTTCCTCGTGATCTCAAATGTGCCCAACACTAGAAACGTTTCAATCAAAACTGAAACCTTCATGTTTTCGTCAGCCTTTGAATGCCGGTTCTCATGCTGCACCTTATGCACTGTAACTACTCACCCTTTAACTTTGTCGTATTCTTTTTCATTTTCATTTTTAAATCTAAATCGAATCTGTGTGTATTTATTTGTGCTGTCACATTCATTTTAATGTTCTTGCTATTCTTGCTCATTTGAAAGCAACCTGAATTGCGTCTGCGTATGTGCTGTATAAATAAAGCTGCCTTGCATTTGACACCGAAACCTACCAACTGAAACTCTAGCATTTGTGTTCTTGCTAAATTAATGTAGTAATTTATCTTTACTCCATTTGTTAGGTCCCCTGCTCTGAATAAGACACCAATGTCCCCGTACTTGACCAGTGACAATCAAGATTTGACTTATTTCTAAATAAACTGTATAAACTCTAATTTTACGTGTGGATGTTAGATAACGTAGCACCCTGTAATCCAAGTGTGGATGTCTGTGACAACACCAGATAGAGAACTTCATCATGTTGTTAAGCTGGGAGTTTTCCCCCGACACAGTTTAAACTAAGATGTAGGAAAACACTAATACCAAACCTCAGGAATGATGGACAAGCAGCAGGGATTTATATGGTAGCTTAGCAGCTATGCTGTTCTGATGCTAAAGTTATTTGTGCAAATAAAATGGAGAATGTCAGATTTTATGTACGCACTCAGGTTTATTTCTATCTTTTTGCTGAGCTAGCTTTGCATTTTCCGACTTCTTACAGAACTCTGCTGGTTGGGCTTACATGGCTTAAACAGTAAAATGCAGTCAGACTTTTAAATCAGTAGTTTTCATTCCCCACAATTTAATTTAATCTTTACTGAGAAATGTGTCACGTAGTACAATAAAAATGCTATACAGATAGTCACACTGCACCATAATGCATTGTGACTGGAGCCAAGATGACAGAGCATGCTAATGTTGTTGACCATACCTAGGTAATCTGAATTGTAGGCTTTTTGAAGTGAACTCATGAACTAAACGTGATGTCATACACACGTAAGACATGTTAGGCTATATAGCCTTTAATAAAACTTGAGCTGTGTTGTAATGCAGTGACCTCCATCTAAAAGGCTTGGTTATCCAGCGTTATTTCTGTAGTTATGCTGCTATAGGCCTAGAGTGCTGGAGGACAAACAATAAAGAAAAACAGGAAAACAATTGTTTGAATGCTAAACAGCATTCAAACAATAAAGTTTATATCTCACTAAATAGAATATTTACTAAGAAATCACAATGTAACCATTGAAACACTATTTGGTGTGTGTGTGTGTGTGTGTGTGTGTGTGTGTGTGTGTGTGTGTGTGTGTGTGTGTGTGTGTGTGTGTGTGTGTGTGTGTGTGTGTGTGTGTGTGTGTGTGTGTGTGTGTGTGTATCATATAAGATTATTCAGTGAAACATCAGTCATCATCCTGGGTTACCTGATGCATGGCTGTTAAGCTCAGCTGTACCATTTATCTCTGTCCACCAACTTGTTTTCGCTGCACCACAGAATTAAACATCGTCTAAAATCCAAGACATTTGATCAATCATACAAAAATCTATTAAATCAAGGCTGCATGAAGTTTTGGAAAACTCCTCTTTATTGGACTATTCTGTGTCTTTGAGAGCAGAAAAAAAAATGTTCAGAGGTTCAAGAATTCTTGTCATGCTTTGAGGAAAATGGAGGCTTTTGCACTGATTGTTGAATGAATTTGTTGCCTTCCAGACAAAGAGACTAGTCCTTCTCTTGACTGTATCAATGACTTCACACAGAGGTGCAATGCCAATTACCTGCACAGTCTTACTTCACAGAACTTTTGTAGCTGCCACTGTTTTTTATGAAATTATCCCTTTGGAGCCTTTGAAAAGAGAAATTCACAGCATAGCTCTAATAAAGTAAATGGACTTTTCATTGAGTGATGACCTTACCAGTTGTCCTCTGTGTGTGAGACTGTCTTGTCTCATCTACCCTTTACCTTGTACATCAGAGACCTGAGTCCACACTGCATTGTGTTGTGGATCTTTTTTTTTTTTTACTGTCGACTGCAAATGAAAAGTAAGAAGTAACACGAAGGACAATTTAGACTGGGGACTACATTACGACAAAACACTGCTGTAACCCGCCACTGCATAGCGCACGGATGTAACACAGGGGTTGGAAAAAGCCATTGGTGCCTGAAAAAACTGCAGTCCCATCCACATAGGAACGGAATGAAATGACTGTTTTTTTCCTCCTCTGCACAAGACTCGTCTGCATGAGACATGGTCTCAAGGTCTCATGCATACCTTCTTACCTGCTTATTTTCAGCTCAACAGAAGAATGAAGAATGAACTTTATTCTTTTAATTAATCAAAGAACTCTATCTTAATAAAGCTAATCCATCAAAGTGGTAGTCAATAAATAAGATGTGACCGACCTGTGAAATCAAAATATTAATTACTAACAACATTACTTTCACTGAGCCAATCAGAATCTGACAGATCTGACGGAGGCGTGGTTTTGATGGTGTTTGGTAATTTTTCATTTGACAATAAACCATAACATCCAAAGTATAAAACTCTGCCACGTCATCTCTAACGCCAGTTCAAAGCGTTCCAGAGAAAGTGACGGAGTGGCCAATCCTGATCTATACTCTTCAACCAAAAAGAACCAACGACAAGCTGAAAAATTCGTTGCTATTCCAACTGTGGCAACAGTTCCTTTCAGAATAAAAGCTGAACCATCAAGACCCAGGCTTGGGTCTCACCAGACGCCAACAAATTGTCGCGACCCGGAAGTAACTCACAGACTGGACTAGTCGACAACTGCTGCTTTTCCTACCAGCTCGGTTCCAGGGAAGGTCAAGCTAGACCTCGACATTCCTGATCTAAAGAGGACTTCCTGAAGGGTAGGTAGACCGGGAAATGGTGTTTCATGTGTTTATGAACCTCCTAACCAAAGCTTAACGCGAAGACATCACCTTCAGTTCCCGTCAGAACAAATCGCTTCTTCGGATTTGCTGGTTCTGATTAACATCACACGTCATCCATTCACCTTCTCATCCACTTTAGTTACACCAGACATTTAGTTTTAAAGTCAGTCGAGTTTAATTTGTTAGTAATAAAATTCTTAACTTTTAACCTTGACTCTCTCTCTTCTGTAGTCTCTGAGTGAATACGAAGCAGTTATCTAATCCCTGCAATAAAAAGTTCCAATCTTCTGGGTTAAAATAACCTCACAGATCCGTAAGGTGGATTTCATATTTCCTATGGAATCCTGCGCCTTATGGCTTATTAAATAACATGTAATTTAAATCATTACAATGTTTTGTGAAGAACTAAAAGGAAGTGCTTCATTACTATCTGTAAGTGGTATTTTATTCAATTTAATGTATTTAGTGTCACTGGGCTATTATAAATCACTATAAGTGTGAAGTGTGGCTAATGCGTGTGTTTGTTTACGGAAGCCGGAGGCTTTTTCAACCGCTGTGTTGTATCCATGTGCCATGCAGCGACGACTTACAGTGGTGCTTTGTCGTAATGTAATCCCAAGTCAACACTGGCTCATGGAAATCCTTTCTGTTACTTCTTACTTTTCATTTACATGATTACTGATCTTACAAGGAAGAGTTGGTATCATTATTGGGTCAATTTAATCACCTTTACACACAAAATGTTAGTTACTGCCATTCACTTCCATTGTTTATGCTAAACTAAAGCAGTGTTAGGGATTTTATCAATCACCTAATACCTGCAGTCGGAGAGAAAAGAGAGACAATTAAACAGACAAGTTACTGTTTGCAAAAAGGGCAGATGCTCAAGCAATGGTTGAGGCTTACAACTGCAAAGAACACCAGCCCCTTCAAGTTTATTTATAACATGAGATAAGACAGGGGCAGAAGGCGTGTGTGTGTGTGTGTGTGTGTGTGTGTGTGTGTGTGTGTGTGTGTGTGTGTGTGTGTGTGTGTGTGTGTGTGTGTGTGTGTGTGTGTGTGTGTGTGTGTGTGTCTGAATGAACGAGAATGCTTTCAGGCATAGAGCAATACATAATACATCCAGTTAATAGGATTAATGATCAAGAAATAATAAAACATAAATTTCTATAACAAGCAGACGTTTAAAAAGTGTTCCAAAGTTAACAAAAGGTAAAATCCTGTAACTGAAATGACACAATTGAGAACCCTCATGAAGCTTTGAGAAATTTTATAAATTATCTCATGAATGTTGTTTATAATCAGTCATCAGTGGTCACAGCCCACTGTGGTACACGGCTCTGGCCCATTGATGTTTGTGCTTTAAATTTACTTCTACACAAAAAAGCAAGTTACATTGTCATTTAGCTTTTTTACTCGTTTGGGACAATAAGAGTTGTGACATAATGTGAATTAATAATCACGTAAAAGCATGATTATTGATGTATTTTGTAGTAATAAAATAGTAATAACAATAATACATATCTTTCCTATAATTTCTTTAGTTTAATTGTTGTTGTTTGTTTTTTATCTACACAGAACATGTTCAATTAGGCACAGGAACTAAAATCTGCTCCATCCAGAGGTTGAGCTACCAGTTAAGAGGTTAAAGAACTAAACAACTTTTAAAAAGAAAAATCAATCAAAAAGTTCTTAAATTCTTTATGTTTTGCAAAACTGCAAATGATGGTAAATGATTCTCTGATGTTGATTCTGTTTGTAAGACTGAGTTGTTGCAGCAGCAGTGATCAGATGGCACAGAGAAGAAGACGTGAACTTATCCCAAACGTTTTCATACAAAGATGGGAGATGGGATAACATCCAGCTGCTGACTGACTCAAGACATGAACTACATCAGAGTCGCAGCTGGGTAGGACCATGAGGCCCTTTATGTAGCATGGTAATAAAGAACAAAGAAGGCCAAAACCGTGTGCTACTAAAATATTCACCAAAACCAATTGTGGTATATTAGCTTGGAAATGACACAGAGGAACCGACGAGGGTTTTTATGTGGCAGATGGAGTTCCCCCATACCATGAAATTTGTATACTTGACTGCTAAGAAAACAATTCTTGCTGGTACGTTGAGCAGCCTTCCAGTTTTCACAGAGAAAGTGATGCTGGCTGAGTGAGGGAGTGTGAAGCCTCTTTAATTGCCTTCGGTCACCCACAACGTTGAACCGGAGCGCCACGCAGCTTAGCAAAGGAACCGGGCAGAGGGCCTGATAGATATTTTATCGCTCAAGTTAACGGTTAATGAATTCCCAAAGTGAAATCTGTCACTTCAAAAATAAAGAGGAAGGCAAATTAAAGGGAGATAGAGAGAGAGACAGTGGAAGAATGGGACTGGAGAGGGTGACACAGTTTTAGAATGCCTATCTTCTGGCCATCCCCGTTTTTCAATGGAATAAAGAAAACTCAGCCTCTTTCTTCTTCTCTTTTCTTCTCCCATCTTTTCTCTCCCTCCCATCCTCCTATCTCTCACATTGCTTTTTCTCAGCAAAAATTCTCATGAATGATTTATATGTGTCTTGTTATCAGCAACAATTTCTATAGACCCCAACTCATTCACCAAGACATTTGTGGCGTAATTGTTAATTTTAATGCCATAATGGCTTCAGATGGGAGCTCTGATTAGACATTTATTACACAATTAAATGAAACATACTCAAGAATCACAAAAGCCTTCCGTAATTATTTCAGGCCATTAATAAAATGGGCATTAAATTATATTGGACACAAAAGAGAAGTGAAATAGATTTCCATTAGAGCAATAGAGGCAGAGAGGGGTAATAGATCCTGCCTGAATTCACTCTGAAATTAATTGTTGCCCAGCCTATTTCCACACACAGTGGAATAAATGAATGAGAAAAGAGAGGAAGAGAAGAACGAGTTGGTGGCCATGAGAGTGAAGGGAGGGGGGGGTACATTGAGAGCCTCTGATAAAAACCTTTTGTTTGACGCACTACAATGGTCCCTCGATTCGAGAGAAGAGTTGGACCAATTTCAATATCCGTCCAGCCCTGCTGAGTTCTGACTCAAGGCTTTACCCTCTTTACAAGTTAGGTTTGCTTTTGAATAAACAGCTATCGCACATCTACCTGAGAGTGAATCAATCTAAAGGTCAAATATATTAAAGCTTAATGTGAGGGGCCTGAGGCCAGCCAAAGATGGAAAATCTGAGCAGTAAATGGCAGGATGAGGCTCGGTCCTCCAGCTGTGAGTTTAAATCTTAGCAGATTAACACACACACATGTGCATGCACGCACACACACACACACACAAACTCTCACTCACGCTGTAGGTAGGTTCAATTAGGATCTTCTAAAAATAAATGTCAAGGAAGACGATCAGCAGTTTGATGTAGCTGAAAGGTAACATGAGGAAGCAAAAGGAAAAGGGTGCGCATACAATGGAACAAATGTATTTCCCCATTTCTGAACAGAGAGATTAAGACTGTTAAAACACATCAAAGCCAAACGCATAGCAAAGACTTTCTGAACCCATTTCCAAATTGAACCTTCTTTTGAACTACCAGTCTCTTGAGATCTTCAGCAAAGTGTAAAAGAAATAGAAACTGATATCTCTCAAGCCTAGAACAGATCATTCAGCTGAAATTAATTAATCATTCACTGATACGTATTGATGGAATTGTATTTTTCCCCTTCTTTCCTTTAGACTGCCTGGCTTGAAAAGCGCTCCCATTCTTTAACTCTCTTCTCCTTGTTATTGGATTTGGACTCGGTCTTTGTACCCGTGCTGCAGCTCAATGTCAGGGCTCGTTTCCTGTCCTCCAGTTCAGGATTTCATAGTTGGAATGTAAAACCTGTAAACAAACCAGAGAGAGCTTATTCGTGTTGATTACAGACTTATAGATCTCTGAGACATTTTTCATTTAAGTGAAGAACCTTGGAACCAGCAAATCTTACAACATCTCATCAAGTTCTGAGCTCTATTCATCCATCCATTCTTTTCTGCTTATCCAAGAGTCGGGTCGCGGGGGCACTAGTCTAAGCAGAGGTCCTGACTTCCCTCTCCCCATCCACTTGGGCTAGTTCCTCCAGGGAAATCCTAAGGTGTTCCCTGGCTAGCTGAGAGACATAGTCCCTCCAGCGTGTCCTGGGTCTTCCTTTAGATCTTCTCCTGGTTAGATTCAATTCAATTCAATTCAAGTTTATTTATGTAGCGCAAAATCACGACAAGAGTCATCTCAAGGCACTTCACATAGTAAACATTACAATCCAGGTCAGTTCATTAAGCCAGTCAGAAAAAATGTTTCCTATATAAGGAACCCAGCAAATTGCATCAAGTCACTGACTAGTGTCAGTGACTTTACAGCAAATCTCATGCTAAGCAAGCGTTTAGCGACAGTGGAGAGGAAAGTGGAGATGTGCCCGGAAAACCTCACCATCCTAATACGATGCACAAGCTACCTCAATGGCCCTTCTTGATGTGCGGGAGTAGTAGGTCTACTATGATGACCAAGCTTCTCACCCTGTCTCGTAGAGCCCAGCCACCCTGCGGAGAAGGCTCATTTTGGCTACTTGTATCTGCAATCTTATTCTTTCGGTCACTAACAAAAGCTCGTGACTGTAGGTGAGGGTTGGAGCGTAGGTCGACTGGTAAATTGATAGATCAGTACAGCGCCCGCATCACTGCAGACACAGCACCAATCCACCTATTGATATTAAACACAGACTTTCCCTCACTCGTGAACAAGATTTAGAGACACTTAAACTCCTCGACTTGGGGCATGGCCTCCTCCCTGACCCGGAGAAGATATTTTACCCTTTCCTGACTCAAGATCATTGTCTTGAATTCAGAGGTGCCAATTCTCATTCCAGCGGCTTCTGAGCTCTAATCCCGAGTTCAAAAGTAAAAGTTCTTCTTTCGGCTCTTGGAGAGTACAGACGCTTTTTTCTCCTCTCCCTCCCTCCTTATCCCAAGGCTCTTTATCCTGTCTGTGCACGGCGCTTTATGCATTTTTTCTGGAAACTGGAAATTATTAAAAATGGATCTGGTCAGTTGGTCTCTAAACGCGACTGATAAAAATTTTTCAACGATGAGAACAGGAGAAGGGGCTCCCGGATGCCAGCTGGGCATATCATGGACTCCTGGAAAAAGTGGGACCTGATCTGCCTCTCTCAACTGCCTGTAGAGGATTCTGAAGATGTTTGGATATTTGTCGCTTTGGTGTGGGGATTCCTGCAGTTTGGCCTGAGCAGTTACCTGGCTTACCGGAAAATTAACGAGCTTTCGAGGAATATTGGCTCAATCCTGGAGCTCTGGGATGGAATGCCTCGCGCTGTGAACTCACAAACTCATATAATTGTCAAGATGAGTCGTAGGCATGGAACTTTGGCTGAGATTCAGGCTCTGGCACAAAAGGTGGATACCATCAAGGAGCGAGTGGACGGATCAGCACGGATTGGGATTGATAAATTACGCCATTATTGGATCTAGAGGGGTTGTAGACCAACAGAACTCTAAGGCAGAGAGGAAATTATCTCTGACTGTCCCCAAAACAATTCTTATCTGAATCTGGTGCCCTTGGAGCCTGTGAGACGGAAGTGAAAACTACCCCCTCAGAAGAAATGTGGAATGCTGTCGTCGCTATGGAAATTCTTTCTCCCTATCCCAGCCTGGGCGGGACTGTAACCGGTGAAGGCCGTGGAACCGTATCTAGGAGTCAATGTGCTCTCTCACCCATTATCTCCCTCCCCTGTCCAAACAGAGGTGATGAGCACTGCCCCATGCGGCTGCACGCACCGAAAGGAGGAGAGTCCCAACCCTACCTCCCCACCTAGTGGACACTTATGTTATGTAATGTCTGAAGTCTGTGTGCATATCTGTCTGAGGTGTTTTTTTGCATAGCAAAGCTGCCCTCTCTGTGGAAGGTAACTCTGAATTGCCTTTTTTTCCCCTCCCTGACTCTATCCTCATATAAACCCTCTTCATCTATTACGGTAGCGCAACTCGGGTTGCGAATGACCACAGTCACCAATTCTTGTCATGTGTCTATGTATGTATGTCTGATCTCACAATTGTGTGTACTGAAACTCTTATTTCCCTCTGGGATTAATAAAGTATTTTTGACTTTGAATTGAAGTGAATTGAAATATAAGAGACAAAAAGATTCAAAATTCACCAAATTGTTTGTTCAGTGTTTTGAAACAAGCTGTTGCCCCTTCAAAGAATTTTTTGTTCTAGTAAAATGTTTAAGATTAGCAAGAAAAGCCAAAGAATGAGCCAAAGATAAGCATAACCATACAAAGTTTAGTTTTCAAGTGATGATTCAATTAGCCAGGTCAACAAAGCCAACCAAGCCAGCCCGGTCCTGTGTGAAAACAAATCCGTGCCCTAAACCTAAAGACTTGTGGCAACACCCGACTTCAATCATTTGTGATAACCGGTGATGCATCTCTGACAACACGTTGGAGGATATTTGTTCCATTCTTCTTTAATTCAATTCAATTTTATTTATGTAGCGCCAAATCACGACAAGAGTCATCTCAAGGCACTTCACATAATAAACATTCCAATGATAAACATTCCAATTCAGGTCAGTTCATTAAGCCAATCAGAAATAATGTTTCCTATATAAGGAACCCAGCAAATTGCATCAAGTCACTGACTAGTGTCAGTGACTATACAGCAATCCTCATACTAAGCAAGCATATAGCGACAGCGGAGAGAAAAACTCCCTTTTAACAGGAAGAAACCTCCAGAGAATCCTGGCTCAGTATAAGCAGCCATCCTCCACGACTCACTGGGGATCGAGAAGACAGAGCAGGCACACACACACACACACACACACACACACACACACACACACACACACACACACACACACACACACACACACACACCAAGCAATGTGTCTATGGTTGCATTGTGATTGCTTAGTAAATATTCTATTTGGTGAGAGATAAACTTGAATGTATTTAACCTAGTGAATCTATTGTTAAACGGGTAAACTAGTAGTAGCACATCCAACTTCAAGGAAAGCAAACAGTTATTATCAGGAGAGGGAGAAAGTTGAAGTGGTTAGCAGCAGTGTGCTAGACGATGGCCCCCTCCATGAGGCCACCACAGCTCAGCAGAACATCATTGTAGCTTCTTCTGGGGAGAAAAAAAAACTTAGAGAAAAAACTAGAGTTAACAGCAGAAATAGCAGAAAATAGTACAGTTAAAGAGCAGATTGTAGAAGAAAGTAGTAGAGTGCAAAAAGTGGTCAGTGTATCCTCCAGCAGTCTAAGCCTATAGCAGCATAACTACAGGGATAACTCTGGATAACATAGCCTGTTTAGATGGAGGCATGTTGGAGGCAGGGCAAGGGAGAGCCATCTTTACCGACTGTACACTTCACCTCCCTCTACTCCCCCACTTGTCCAGATCTAGGCTAACATTAGATTTTAACCATAGGCCCTATCAAATAAAAATGTTTTAGGCCTAGTCTTAAAAGTAGACAAGGTGTCTGCCTCATGGACTAAGGCTGGTTCCACAGGAGAGGAGCCTGATAACTAAAAGATTTGCCTCCCATCCTAATTTTAGATATTCTGGGAACCACCAGTAAACCTGCAGTCTGAGAGCGAAGTGCTCGGTTAGGAATGTATGGAACAATCAGATCACTGATGTATGATGGAGCTTGATTATTAAGAGCTTTATATGTGGGAAGAGGGATCTTAAAATCTATTCTAAATTTAACAGGTAGCCAATGTAGGGAAGCTAAGACAGGAGAGAGATGATCTCTCTTTTTAATTCTCATCAGAACTCTAGCTGCAGCATTTTGGACAAGTTGAAGACTTTTAACTACATTCTGTGGACTTCCTGAGAGTAATGAATTACAGTAATCCAGTCTTGATGTAATAAATGCATGAACTAGTTTTTCAGCATCACTTCTGGAAAGGATGCTTCTAATCTTAGCAATATTGCGAAGGTGGAAAAAGGAAATCCTACAAACCTGATTAACATGGGATTTGAATGACATGTCCTGGTAAAAAATAACACGAAGTTTCCTTACTTTGTTCTCGGAGACTAATTTAATGACATTCAGGTCAGGTGATTGACTAAGCAATTTCCATCTCTGGACTTCTGGTCCAAAGATGAGAACTTCCATCTTGTCTTGATTTAAAAGCAAAAAAGTTTAGAGTCATCCATTTTTTTATGTCCTCAAGACAAGCCTGTAATCTACCTAACCGATTAGGTTCATCAGGGTTAAAGGATAAATATAACAGAGTATCGTCAGCATAACAGTGAAAGTTTATCCCATGCTGTCTAATGATCTTACCAATTGGGAGCATATATATAGTAAAAAGAATTGGTCCAAGCACTGAACCCTGTGGTACTCCACAAGTAACCCTGGAGTAAGAAGAAGATTTGTCATGTACATTTACAAAATTAAATCTATCAGACAGGTAGGATTTAAATTGGTCTAATGCTGTTCCTTTGATCGCTACAACATGTTCAAGTATTTCTACAAGAACATGGTGATCAACTGTGTCAAAGGCAGCACTGAGATCTAGCCAGACTTGAACAGACACAAGATTCTTATCTGAGGCGATGAGAATATCATTTGTAACTCTCACTAATGCAGTTTCAGTGCTGTGATACTCTCCAAAACCAGATTGAAATTTCAAACAGAGCATTAGTGTTTAAATGCTCACATACTTGGATGGCCACTATTTTCTCCAGGACTTTGGATAAAAAGGGAAGGTTAGATATTGGTCTATAATTCATTGGGTCATCTGGATCCAGAGAAGGCTTCTCAAGTGAAGGTTTGATTACGGCAACCTTAAAATCCTGTGGTACATATCCATTTACTAAGGATANATTGATTATATGTAGAATGGGGCAGGAACCAAGGGAAATGCATCTTTAAAAATTTGATTGGGATTGGATCAAAAATGCAAGTTGAAGGTTTAGATGAAGCTAATATTTTTGATAACTCTGAAAGCTCAACTGGATCAAAACGCTTCAAACACAGATGAGGTTCTAAAGTTACCCCTGATGCTGCCTCACTTACTGAGGAAGAAGAAATCGCATTAGGGAGGATGCTAAAGATTTTGTTTCTGATAGAATTAATTTTACTTGTAAAAAGTCCCATAAAGTCGTTGCTGCTGAGGGCTAAGGGAATAGATGGCTCAGAGCTATGATTCTGTGTAAGTTTGGCAACTGTGCTGAAAAGAAATTTAGGATTATGCTTATTCTCCTCAATGAATGCTGAAAAATAAGCAGTTCTAGTTTGTTGAAGCTCATTTTTATAAAGCATAAGACTATTTTTCCAGGATAGGTGGGCCTCCTCATGGTGCGTAGAGCGCCATGTTCTCTCCAATTTTCTAGAGTTTAGTTTTAAAGCTCGTAAATGAGAATTAAACCAGGGAGCCAACTTCCTGTCCCTAATTACCTTCTTTTTTAAAGAGGCAACATCATTTAATGCCACACTTAAAGAGGAATTAACATGATGAACTAAGGCATCAATTTGTGAGGGGCTAGAAATGAAAATATTGCCCTCTGCTACGTTCCTCTGAGATGCTGAGGACAGTAAAGATGGAACAGTTGATTTAAAAGATGCAACTGCGTTGTCAGATAGAGACCGACTATAGTGAAATTTACTTTCATGTCTCGAGAACTCAGCTATAAAAAACTCAATGGTTATCAGAAAGTGATCCGAGAGGACTGGATTATGTGGAAATATCGTTATTTCCTCACACTCTATGCCATAAGTCAGCACAAGGTCCAATGTATGATGGCAGGAGTGGGTGGAGCTATGTATTCTTTGAGTAAAACCAATTGAGTCTAAGATATTACTAAATGCTACATTGAGGCTATCTTTTTCAATGTCCACATGAATGTTAAAATCCCCCACTAAAATGACCTTATCAGTATTTAGCACCAAATAAGATAAAAAACCAGAGATCTGATACAAAAACTCAGAGTAAGGGCCTGGTGGACGATATAATACTACAAACAAGAGTGGTTTTTGCAATCTGGATTAGGAAAACTAAGAATAAGATGTTCAAACGAGCTGTAGCTATTTATTGGTAAGGGATTGATTAATAAGTCTGAATGAAAAATGGTTGCCACTCCTCCTCCTCGCCCTGTACTTCGAGCAATATGATGATTTAGATAATTTGAAGGAGTCGACTCGTTTAAGCTAACATAGTCCTCTTGCTGCAGCCAGGATTCTGTGAGAGAGCAAAGAAATCTGATTATCACAAATCAAGTTATTAACTAACAAAGTCTTAGAAAAAATAGATCTAATGTTCAATAACCCACATTTAATTTTTTTAATTTTCTGCTCAGTTGAATTTGTTCCCATATTTATGAGAATTCCATGATCTGCTTTATTAAGCCTGATATTTAATCTGTGTGGTTTTGGCCGTGGGCAGGACACTGTCTCTATGGGGTAGTGGGTGGGTAACAGTACAGAACCTGCAGAGGGGTGTGTTAAACTACGACTCTGCTTCCTGGTCTGGACCCTGGGTAGTCATGGAGGACTAATAAAACTGGCCATGTTCCTAGAAAGAAGAGCTGCCCCATCCAAAGAGGGATGGATGCTGTCTCTCCGCATCAGACCAGGTTTTCCCCAAAAAGTGTTCCAATTATCAATGTAGCCCACGTTGTTTTCAGGACACCACCTAGACAACCAGCGGTTGAAGGACAGCATGCGGCTAAACATGTCGTCACTGGTCCGATCAGGCAGGGGGCCAGAGAAAATTGCAGAGTCCGACATTGTTTTAGTAAACTTGCACACCGAAGCAACATTAATTTTAGTGACCTCCGATTGGCGTAACCGGGTGTTGTTACCGCCAGCGTGAATAACAATCTTACTGTATTTACGCTTATCCTTAGCCAGCAGTTTCAGATAAGATTTAATGTCGCCCGCTCTGGCCCCAGGTAAACATTTAACTATGGTTGCTGGAGTCTCTAATGCCACGTTTCTGACTATGGAGCTGCCAATGACCAGAGTCGGCTTGTCAGTGGGTGCGTCACTGAGCAGGAAAAATCTGTTAGAAACGTGGACGGGTTGGTGGAGGCCCACGGGCTGGGTTCTATGCTTCCTGCGTACCATCACCCAGCCGGCCTGAGGTCCCGGCTGCTCGGGTTCTGCTGGAGGGTCGCTACGGGGTTGTTCTGAGCTAGTTAGCCCAGCGCTAGCTACGTAGCTATGCTGTTTACGGGCTTTTCAACAGCGCGGAGCCGGGCCTCCAATTCCGACACCCTCGCCTCCAAAGCTACAAAAATGCTACATTTATTACACGTACCATTATCGCTAAAGGAGGCAGAGGAGTAACTAAACGTCTGACACAGAGAGCAAGAGATAGGACACGGAGAAGCAGAGACGGAAGTAGCCATAGCCATGCTGAGGCTAAGCTAACTGGACGAGCAAACTGTTCAACACCAAATAAACTGTGGCTTTACAGGATTGTAGTAGTTCAGCCGCATCGGTATTATTTCAGGGCCAGAAGAAGCAAGTAATCCTGGACCATCACATTATCACCATTGTCATGGTGCTTTTTCTGAAATGCAGTAATAGCGTTACTCCAGATTTATTGGGATACACACTCTCCAATTGTTCCACGTATATCTCATCAGCTCACAGAATAATTCTAAACATCTACATCTTTGGTGTTAAGAGAATATATGTGCCTGTGAAATGAAGGAATTACATAGCAAGAATTTAGCCATAAGCTTAAATAAGAATGAGTTTATCAGAACTAGAGTGGTTGTTCTCCTCCGGGATGGTGTGGTATAATTAGTAGAAAGTTAAGTTGGTAGTTCATAAAGCTAGTTATGTTTGTGTGAAACATTCCTGCTCAGTTTCAACAATCACAACATCTTATTTCCTGTGCATGGAGACACTCTTCTTTACATTTATTGATTTGATGAGTGTGTGCCGTTAGTTTTTGTTTTGTAGCAGTTCTGATCCTAACTTCTAAATCTTATCTACTGAGTCAGAGTCTCGTGTGGAAAGCTGAAATCCCCCTGCAAGGAAGGCTAGCTCTAAATGAGATTTTTTTCTCTTAATGAAGGTCAGGAGGGAGTCACATCTTTCCTTGTGTGATAATTTATCCCTATCTCCTGTTATCTCCGCTTTGCCCCTTTAATCCTAATTGTATTGTATAATTGTGTGATGTGGGCTTGGTGGTCTTTGAAGCATTGGCCTATCCTTTCATTATTACCTGGTGCCTTGAACCTCTGCTAACTTTTCCTCCTCTGTTCTGTCTTATCCGGTGTTGCAGAATAAAAGAGAGAGCAGCTCAAGTTCAATCATTTGAAATTTTATTGAAGTCTGATTTTACTCTCTTACTGAGAAATTACTGCATCCACAAAGATATGAGACTTAGCTTTCTTTCAGTAACACAGTTCACATGTTGGAAACATCTCCGATCAGATTATTGCTGCTTCCATTGCTTCTTCGTGTCAGTGAACATCACTTCAGAAGGGATCCTGTCAAAAATATCTACATAACAGTGGATTGATAGTTATGCATCCTGAACAGAATAACGTCTGTTTTTGTCCAAAATAAATGGGAAACAAATATACAGTTCTCATACATTTTAAATCTTCAGAATGGACTTTTTAACCATCTAATACTTTATAAATGAAGGTAAAGAATAAACAAAATCTTCAGAAAACTGGCTAAAAGTGTCTTATTTTTCTGCTTTGGTTGTTCAGTAATGGCTACTCTTAAAGGTAAGATTCACTCTGCAAAAAAATTCCGGCTGGTTCATCCTATGTATTTATTTATTTTTCAATCAACATGTGTGGTTGTATATCAGGGAGGTGTTGGGATTTATGTCAAAATCTTTTGAAATAATTTCAAAAATAATGTTTTAAGAACGGAGCTTTTAGTTAGAAAATAAATAGGAATTTTATTTGAAGGATAGAAACATCAAAACTTGGAACAGGATCTAAACTCAATCTTTAAAAACACTTCTTTAAATATCTTTAGGTTTCACCGCGAGTTTTACCAGAGAATGACAATGATACCAAAATAAAGTAAAGTATGGGCTTGGGCACGTTAAACACAGGTCTTAAGACTATGGTGGGCACTGTGATTTATCATCGTGTGATTGTTCAATTAAACAATGTTGATTATATATTTCTTCATCAAGTTGACGCAGTGATAGCTTGATCTTGTTTTATTGTTGTTGTGTCCCATATTATTTTTTTTTGTTTTTTTTTTTGCCTTTTTTTCTTGTCTCTTTCTGCAGGTCTGGAAGCAGACTCTTGTTCATTATTGTTTATTTTTGTGGACCCCCTTCCCCCCCCTCTCCCCACCTTTTGTCTTTTCCTTTCTCTTTCACCTCTGTCTCCGTGTCTGGTCAGAATTACAAAGCATTCAAAAACAATAACAATAAAGTTTCAAGTATCAGGCGTGACATTAAAAGCAGACACTTTGATGCTCCACCTGAGAGTAAATCTGTAAGTCTTGCCGCCAGCATTCAGACATCAATTCTGTTTGCTTCACCGCCAGACAAGACACGGTTAAAAAAAAATAGAGAATGACAATGATACTACCAACAACAATAATTAAATAATAACAAGAAATTAACTATTTTAGGCACTTTCTGTAATTTTGAATTATGTATATGTTTGAGGCTCTTATTCTGAAAGACAAAAGGAAGTTCTGTAAGTTCTTCTGTGGATAATTCTAATGTGGGTTTAAAATAGACAATGTTGATACATAAAAGTTTGTTAGATTAACATAGGCTTGTAAAAATGTAATACGTGAGCTTTCTAATAAACCAAATTCAATCACATGGAACTCACTGACACAAAGAAAACATACAAAAAGAGTAAAGTCAAAGATGTATTGAATGTATGAGAATTTCCATGACAGAGACTCTTATTAAGTTCAAAAATATATTAACAAATAAATATTATTGCTTCTTGTAAATTAATGTATTGCCCAAATTAAACATACCAATATGATCATATGCTCCTGATCATGGTTCTGCATGGACCTGAATGTTAATCACCCTGTTTCCAGAAGCAACAATACACACCTTGCAGACGCCCCAGGGCAGCTGTGGTTACACAGTAGTTCACCAGCAGTTTGTGAGTGAGGGAGTGTGTGAATAATAAAAAGTGCTTTGGGTGCCTTAAAAAGTACTTTAGAAATCTAATTCATCATTATTACTAACCACTGTGTTAGTAATAACACTCTGGGACTTCTCTGAGTTGCTTGAAGACGTTTCACCTCTCATCCGAGAGGCTTCTTCAGTTCTAAGGTCAAATGGTGGAGAGTCCCAGATTCAAACCCAGTGGGAGTTTCCCCCCGAAGAGGGAACAAAAGACCCCCTGATGATCTTCTACATGAGCCCAGGTGTGACGGTGGGTGTGGGTCCTATTCAGCCAGAGTTTCGGGTGAGCTAAGCTTGTCACTGTTTCTTTCTCTATTCTTGCCACCTCTGGGATGTTTAGTTCCTGTGCATATCTTATAGCTTCTTTTGTAACAGAGTACAGCTTTTTTCGAGCTTCATGTTGACAAACGAGGATCAGTAAGGCATCGTCTGTTGTTTCAAGGTAGGTTTTCAATGCCATTGTTGTTGTTTTGTAAGCCATCTCAAGTTGTGCAAGTCCTCTGCCTCCAATCTGTCTTGGTAGATACATTCTTTCAACATCCGCTTTTGGGTGGTGCATTCTTTCAGATGTCAGCAATTTTCTGGTCTTGGTGTCTAGTTTCTTTACTTCTTTAAGTTGCCAGTTGATGATGTTAAAACTGCATGTAACCATTGGAACAGCTAAAATGTTGATGGCTTTGATCTTATTTGCAGCATTAAGTTCACTCTTGATAACAAGCATAACTCTTCTGTAGTACTCTTTTTTTTACTTTTTCTTTCATGGTAGCATGTTGTATTCCATCTCCTTCATTAACCCCAAGATATTTGTATGTATCCTCTTGATTGAGCTCCATTATGACAGTCTCTTGGTCCAATTGTATGTTTGATGTTGATGTGAGTTTTCCTTTTTTGAATGTAACCTTTGCACATTTGTCAAGTCCAAATTGCATGCAGATGTCATCACTGAAGAGCTTGACTATTTGCAGTAGTCCCTCTTGTTGGTCATCATTTTTGGCATAGGTCTTCAGATCCTCCATGTAACAAAGGTGGTTGATCTTCTTGCCTTGAACCTCATAGCCATGTTCACTGTTGTTTAGCATGGTGCTGAGTGGGGCTAGACATAGACAGAAAAGGAGAGGTGATAGTGAGTCTCCTTGAAAGATACCACACCTCACTTTTATTGGTCTTGTCTTGATGGATCTGTCGTCATAAGTGAGCATCATAGTGGTCCTCCATGATTCCATACTTGTCTTCATGAAGGTAATGAGAGTTGGCGAGATTCTATGAAGTTCCATTACTTTGATGATCCATGAGTGTGGTACGCTGTCGAAGGCTTTCCTGTAGTCTATCCATGCTGTACTCTTCTTCCCCTTGCTGTCTTCCAGTATCATCTTGTTGATCAGGAGTTGGTCTTTGCTTCCATAACTACCTCTCTTACAGCCTTTTTCTTCTGGTGGTAGTATGTTGTTGTTGTCGAGGAAGGTGTATGTTCTCTCTGTGATGATACTTGTGAGGATCTTGTACATCGTTGGTAAGCATGTGATTGGTCTGTAATTCTTAGGGGTTTTTGTGTCATTGGTCTTGGGTGGCAGATATGTTAGAGCCTGTGTTAGCCAGGTTGGGCTCTTTATTGGTGTTTTAATGATTTCTGTGTATTCTCTTGCAAGATCTTCATGTATGACTTCAAGATGTTTAAGCCAGAAGTTATGTACTTTGTCTTCTCCAGGTGACTTCCAATCATTTGCTTTCTTTAGTGCCAGTATTACTTCTGTCTTGCTGATGCTTGTCCACTCCTGTACTGGTCGGCTCTTCAATCTTTCTGCTTCTTCTTTGATCCATTGTGCTGTCTCATTGTGGTTTTTCTGTTTTTCCCAAACATTGCTCCAGCACTCTTCTACTTTTTCCTGAGATGGTAGTTCTTTGATTTCTATCTGTTTCTTGTCAAGTTCTCTGTAGAACTTCTTTGGGTCAACTTTAAAAACATGGTTGTGTCTGAAGTGCTTACTTCTCTTTTCATATCTTCTGATTCTTAGTGCCTTTGCCTGTATCTGTTGTTTGAGCTTTTCTTTTGCTTCCACAATGTCAGTTGTGTCCTGGATGTCATACCTCTTCTTCATTTGCCTCTTTTTTCTTTCATTAGTTTATTATTATTATTATTATTATTATTATTATTATTATTATTATTATTATTATTATTATTATTATTATTATTATTATTATTATTATTATATAAACACAATAACGCCAGTCCAAGTTTTAAGACATGTTTTTCCCAGACAGAGCAGGATGCTTTTACCACTTCAGCACCATGGACAGTTACGATAGGGCGCTTACCATTCCGGGAGAGCGCGTGTGGGTCTGCGCGTGACGGACTGATCTCCACTCACTACATGCACGGGCACGTAGACTTAGCTAATGTTAGTTTTAGTAATCAGGGCGCGTTCACGAGTGCTGTTTCTCGGTGAGTGAACTGATTCAGCGCTTCAAAATAAGAGACCTGTATTTATTTCAGTGACTTTAGAACAAAAATCGAAAGTGCTGCAAATGTATGTGTATTTTTTGTGAACCAAGCTACATTTTAATTGTGCATTTTGTAAACAAATCAGGTGACGCAGACGGAGAAGCATAAATCAGGCTTTACGCGCATCGAGGAGTAAAAGTATTATTCGTTGTGTTTCCATGAATGTATGTCAGACAGCGCCTGAGCAGAGAGCGATGATAGCGGCTTATGGTAAAGAAAGGAGAGAAATAATCATCTCAATCCTCACAAATCAAAACCTTATTGCATTTCTCATTATCCAGTTAAATTGTCGAGGGAACTTTCAGGCGCGCGTTTATTAGACAATCAGCGTCTGAATGCGAAACATAGCTGACTTCTCCCTCTTGAGTGGGAGGCTCAGCCCCTAAATAATTTCCTGTTATCTAATTCACCCATCTCAAATGAAGTCGGAGCTGGTGTGGGTATAGCCCAAACGCCACATGTCAAATTGCATTCGCTGTTCTGAGAAAGATAGCATAACGCAATTTAAAACATCAAGGCAACCTGCAGAGCAAAGCATGCAGGTCGCAGATCACGTGGTGCTGCAGAAGGCTAGGAGGTATTTTCGTTATTTATTATTTTTATTTGCACGTAGCGAAAAACGTAGCGTGCACTGAAAAAAGATGTCCTCAGCTGATTGTTCTGTAACTTGGGATGATCTTTGTTTAACAAAAAGGACGATTTCGAGGTTTTGTAAAAACAGATATGATGGAAATCTTGTTAGTGGCTTCCGACTGGCGCATGCGCATGTGAGCTAATGGGAAGAGGAGAGAGAGAGAGAGAGAGAGAGAGAGAGAGAGAGAGAGAGAGAGAGAGAG
>SSNQ01034407.1:81918-98947 GCA_006942095.1 Nothobranchius kuhntae | reverse complement strand
TATTCAGCCAAACTAATATGCTTGATTTTTAGTATTCAAATCCTATAAAAGTGACGAAACCCGTCATAGGTTGGAGCGTGGTGTTTGGGGGTAAACAAATTACAAAAGTTTGTTAAGAATCATCAAAAACAAATAACAAATAGGTCAGAATTACGCAAACTCACTGTTTGCATTTGGCCTAACTGGTCTCGGAAGTGTTTGCATTTATCTTATAAGAGAGACGTATTTCATGTTGAAATGGCGTCAAAGGGTTTGATAAAAAAACGAACTGTAAAGAAAAGTGTGTAAAAATAAGAAATAATGAAAATGTCTGACAAATATTTTATATTTGTCCGATGTCTCAGATGAATCATCAACATTCTTTAAACGTGAAATGGACCGTGTGGAGACCTGAAGGAAGACGTGCACGCCAGAGTAAACATGAACTAAAGATGCCACAAACCAACTCCATCCACACCGTGTGTGCGTGTGTGTGTGTGTGTGTGTGTGTGTGTGTGTGGGGTGGGGGGGTCCTAATCGGTCTGCCTTTAGTTTAATAATCACAGGTGACTGAATCATACATCACGCGTCTTAGCCTGCGGGCTGTTACTGATCCCAGTAAGGGGGATCCTCCGCACCATCAGATGGATGGGACCCATGGTTTGGTGTTCCCACAGCACGTGCGGGCCTGAAGAGACAGCGCGCTGTGCGTATGTGCGCACTCTCAGGCTTTTCTATTTAAGCCTCCATTGTTATTTACTTTTTATGGCTAGAACTCTGAGATTTGTCAAAGATGTGCCAAAAAAAAAACACCAAACAAAACAAAACGATGTTTGATGTGTGACATTTTCTTTAAATCACATGTTTTATTTTGTTTATTGATGTTTTTTTAAGTTTTTCTGGTTTTCTTTATCATCACATCTATTATTAATATTATTTTAGAAAACGCACAACAACAAAAAAAAGTATAAAGGTATGTTTTATTGTAATTATTTATTTAACGGGCTTCATCTCGTAAAAGTTTTAATAACGAGTTGTTAGAGTAAATCCTTAAGCCAGGCTGAAGTCTGGTTTGGAGGTTAACTCCGTGTTCAGTCAGGTAAATGACATTAAAAGGGATCAAGAGGGATTCTGTTACACTCACACACACCCACACACTCCTGTTCTCGTTTTCTTTTCTTTTCTTTTCTTTTCTTTTTTGTGCAGTCTTTGTTTATGTTGTAATGTACATAGCCTGTAGTTTCCCCCTGGAGGGGCTCTAATAGCCGGTCTCCGTGCTGATTGGGCGCGCAGGTTGGCGAGTGAACGCCCTGCAGATTATGTCAGATTGCGTGCAGAAACCAAACCAGCCCAGCCTTTGAACTTCACCGCTTTTGGCTCGTATTCACTCTCTTACCGCTCATTTCCAAACCAGGTGCTTGAGAACAAACCTCACAGAGAGAGAAAGTCACCTAAAGAATCACAATAAAAATTATACGTATTTCACAAGCTGGACACTTTCTGACTCCTGCCATCTGAACGCGGAACGCTGCTTTCACCTTTGTGGATTTTTTTTCACGTGTTTTTCTTTTCATCCACGCCGCCGGTCTGATTCAGAGTTGGAAGCGGACCTCAGCGAGCGCATCTGTCTTTTTTCCTCGGGAAGAACCGAGCCGGGTGCTGGATTTTTCTCCGTTTTTTGCTGTTTTTCAGACGCATCCAGACGTGGCATGACCGCTCTCTGTCATTTAGACAGGTGAACGACTTCCCTTCCTTCCTTCCTTCTCATCGCAACTTTTGCTTGTCACTGACATTGGGAGGGGGATAAAAGTGCAGATTAAACATGTCGAAGCCGGCTGATCACATCAAGAGACCCATGAACGCCTTCATGGTCTGGTCCCGGGGCCAGAGGAGGAAAATGGCTCAGGAGAATCCCAAAATGCACAACTCGGAGATCAGCAAACGGCTGGGCGCCGAGTGGAAGCTGCTGTCCGAGTCTGAGAAGAGACCCTACATCGACGAGGCCAAGAGGCTGCGGGCGCAGCACATGAAGGAGCACCCCGACTACAAGTACCGACCCAGGCGCAAACCCAAAAACCTGCTGAAGAAGGACCGCTACGTTTTCCCTCTGCCTTACCTCGGGGACACCGACCACCTGAAGGGACTGCCGGTGTCGGCCGCGGACTCTCTGCTGGGCTCATCGGAGAAAGCCCGGGCGTTCCTGCCGCCGACGTCCGCCCCGTACTCGTTCCTCGACCCGAGTCAGTTCAGCTCCAGCGCCATCCAGAAGATGACGGAGATGCCCCACACGTTGAGCACCAGCACTTTGCCGTACGCGTCCTCGCTGGGATACCAGAACGGTGCGTTCGGGACCCTTGGGTGCCCCAGCCAGCACACCCACACCCACCCGTCCCCCACGAACCCGGGCTACGTGGTCCCGTGTAACTGCACAGCCTGGTCGGCGTCCAGTTTACAGCCCCCGGTGGCCTACATACTTTTTCCAGGTATGACCAAGACTGGGATAGACCCTTATTCATCCGCACACGCTGCTGCCATGTAATCCCGAAGACTCGTTACTGTTTTTAATCCACTTGAAAACCGAAATGCATGTAAATATGATACCGGACGGCGCGCCTCGTTAACGGCATGAACAGTGTTAATCTGCCTCGGACTTATTCTGGCAGAAAAATCAACTAAGAGAGAGAAAGAGAAACTTTCCAGAAAAAAACTCAAGTTTTGGAGCTGGAGTTTGGTCTAGAAGACGAGGAGCAGAGAACTTTAAGAAATGTAAATGTTATAATGGCAACCAGAAAGGGAGGCCTTAAACTTTATTTATTATGTACATTTCAATGCTGATATGCTGATTTGTGTTGATTATAGGCTGCTGTTTTGTTTTGAAAAAAAGAAGAAAGAAATTTGGCTGGCACATCCCTGTATAAGCCTGCTAACTAGTCCCCATTTTATCATGACCTGGGTCAAAATCCGGACTGATAGGCTGCTTTATATACGGGTTTTATTGTTTATATTTATCACAAATAAAAAGAAAATGACGCGGAAAACACGTTTTATTTCAGTTCTCTGAGGGAAAAACGTCTAATTGGACTGTATTTTATGTGGTTCCGTCCCACGCACCGTTTCTTCATTTCTCAAAGCTTTTTTATTTTATTTTATTTTTATTATTTAGTTCTTTTTAAGGATATGTTCTCTGTGTTTTCTCAGATTTAAACCTGTCCTGTTATGGAAAGGGTCATGTATCTAGAAGGTTGACACCTCCCGCTCTTTGTTCAAGTGCTGAGCAAAGACATTTTGAATAAAGACAATCTGTCTTGAACCAGATCAACTTCCTGTATGTGTTGAGTTCAGGTGTTTGAAGGTAAACCAACACTAAATTCTAATAGCATAATGATGATGGAAAGGCTGAATATTAATATTAAACCCAACCCTTGGGCCTGGCGGTGAAAGTCTCCTCTCAGATCATTTTAATCACCTCCTTCTTTCCATCTTTTATTTTTTTACTTAGCCCCTGTGATAATGAGTGGTGTTTTTACCGAACCAGGGTTTCGGGCGTGTTGGGCGCTGCAGCGTGCTGAAGGTGTTTTCGTGACACCGGGATGAACCGGTTTTTGATGTTTGACAGCTGTGAGGCCTCCCTGGAGGGATTCCGCCCGTCCGACTCGTCTGACTGCTTAATCACTTCTGGAAACTGCTTAATTATAGGTTGAACTAATGGAACAAACTCAATATGATGGGATTTTTTTTCTCTCCAGCGCAACAACTTTTCGTCTGACGGGCGCTTTTAAGAGACAAATCCGTGCGCGCCTCCGTTTCCAGACAAAACGTTTGATGTTTTACACCTGCCTAAACAGGACGAGGAGGAATCGAACCGGCATCTCTGCGTTGATCCAACACGTTCATTTTCCGTTTTTTCCCCTTCTTTTGTTAAAAGGAGAATGATTTGCGTCAACCCGTGCGTCTTTACGCACGCATTCACTGTGTGGTATTAATTAAAAATAATACATTCCGCATTCAAATTGTTTACTTATCTGCCGAGAACATATTGGGGGGAGAAGTCCCCTTTCTGATTCCCAGGGTGCAATCCAGTCCTTGGAAGGGGAGGGGGAGGGGAGGGGGGTACGACAGATTTTTATGGCACTCAGTCCTTATCTGAGCTGTAAATTAGGATGGTACCTCACTGAAGCGCGTGTGAAGTTTTGCATCACCCCCCCTGAAGCATCCCGATTCAAGACAGAAAAAATTAGGATTCCTGTCAGAGCAGCCTGACAGTGACTCATAAAAACAGCGCCGTTGTTTCAAATCACTTTTCTTCCAAGTTTTTTTTTTTTTTTACCTGTAATTATTCAACTTAGTCACGGGAATTGACTGCGGTTACTACTCCCTGGAATAAACGCCGATAAACGGCGTGTGAAAGCTATAATGAGGAGGGAAATTATGATTTTAAATTATAGGGGAAAGGATGTGCGCGCGCGCGCTTAAATCTCCCCTCCTGACGTTTTTATTGGAGCACAACAGAGAGAATTCAATCCGCCTTATCTCTCCAGGACTCCTTTTCAAGGCGAGATCAGAGAGGGGGGAAAAGGAGAGGATAATTGTTCTTTATTTTATTTAATTTAACGCGACAGCCGCCGCTTTCAGGTCATTTATATGCTTCATTTAGCGATAAAAGTCAACGAGGAGGGGAATCACCGACCAAAGCAGCCGCTTTGACTCCTGTTAAATAAAAACCCTTCAAAACGTTAAATTAAATTTAAAAAGAAACACAGAAACAAGAACGGCGAGGTGTTTAATTAAAATCCACGGCTCAGTTAGAGTTGGGAGTTTTTAAGTCACCCCTGAAACCATCAGCGGGTTAATGGAGAATGATGAGGGCTTGCTGAGAATTTGGTTTAAATCAAAACTCACAGAACATGATGACGAGGATGATGGTGATGATGACGGCGGAGTGCGAGCGTTAGATTAGCCCCAATAACGTATCCTATTCCAGTATTTTAAATAATGTCTCCAAAAGACTCAAAAACGAGAAGAAAAAAGAAAGGAATCATCACTGGCTCAATCCTGTCTATCTAAAATTGAATCTGGGATATCATTCTGACGGGGAAGAAGGAAAACCGAACAGTTGTTGTTTGAAGCCACGGAGCCTTGAATTTGGGGGTTCCTGAATCCCCATTTGAAAGAAATGAGGATGATTAAAAAAAGAAAAGTAAAAAGAGCGAGGAGAGTGGGTGAGCTGACAGAAAATGAACCACGCCACGGTTGTTGCATGCAGCCCATTTGTAGTAAACGCGATTTAAGCCACGTGAGCGCACCCCTCTCCTTTTACAGTTATAGCTACTTTTCTTCGTGCACGCGCGTGCACGTGGTCCCGTGTGGTGAGTTCTGTGGAGATCATCTGATCCAAACACCGGGAGGTTCGGGTCCACCACCTGCAGGATGCGTTGACTTTGCACTTACTTCCTAACTGTTATCATCGGATTTAAGAGGGACAGCGATCCTGCAGCTCCGAGTCACCTCGGTGTTCCGCGCTTCCGGAAACTTCCCACAAAAACGGGACCTGACGCGCTGCAACGCACATCTGGAAGTCTCAAACCAATTTCAAATATAAACGTAACAAATCAGTAATATAATAACAACAACAATAATAATAATAATAATAATAATAATAATAATAATAATAATAATAATAATAATAATAATAATAATTTCGTTATCTTCTATTTTATCGGAGAAGAAATAATCCTGGACTGCATCATATGATGCTCTTTGGTAACAATTACTGCTTACTGATGTATGAAGTTCACATTTATTTTGTAATCTATTTTCATTCTGCACGTCCCATTTAAAGCTACACTTAATAAAAAAGGTTCAATTCATATGAGAGAAAATTCATGAGAACCCAATTTAATCTCTTCTGGATTCTGAAAATTTCTCCTTATCTTTAGAGTTTTGCCACCCCCACCCACTCCCTCCCCCGACTGTCTTTGTAACCCTTGATAGTGATCCTGAATCCCCCAGGCAGTTCAGCATTTCCTTTTGTGCATTTATTTTAAATGTGTCATATTGCTGTTTATTCTGCTGTATAATAATAATAATAATAATAATAATAATAATAATAATAATAATAATAATAATAATAAAACGTATTATTATTATTATTATTTAAAAGTGGTTTTAAATTTGATATAAGACTTGTGTCTCATTGAAATTTTAGGATTTTCAGAGAAGTAAACTTTTTAGTTTCATTTGTTAATTTTTAACCAATTCGTTCATAATTTTTGTTGCACATTTTTTCCAAATATTCAGACTCAGTCACGGGGTTTTTCAAAAAGCTTTCTTTAGCTGAAACCCTGCTCTGCGTTCTGATGTTGGACACTCACAAAATCTTGACGTTCTTTTAAAAGATGACGTCTAATTTTAACATTCTGGATTCATTTACTTGCTTTGAACCCAATAAAGTTTTAGTTTGTCATATTTGATTTATTGTTATCTTTCACATGGTGGCGTGCGTTTTAGAGTTTGGGTTTCTAGCCTTAATTCCTGTCACTGTGGACCTCTCCTCACACATGAACAGCAGATCCTCTGCAGTCAGAAGGCCTCTTTGCTTCCTAAACTCGTGTGACTCGTCTTTAATCAGGTCTTGCTTCTTTAACTGAACAATCCCTTCAAATTATCTTTGCAAAATACCCTGGTGGAGAAATGCCACGATGATGTGTCATGCAGCAGAACAATTCCTGCTGAAATGAAGTGTGCTGAATGTTGAACTGGGAGATGAATGTAATCGCATTTGCACAGATACCAACTGCCACACATTTGGCCTCGGTGGTTGATTTTCAGTGAGGATTCAGAACCGGCCTGTTTGACCCACGAGAGAAGCTGCTGAGAAGTTTGTGGCCATTAAACACATCAAATACGTTTATTCACACCACATTATTCAAGATGTCCTCATGAAGTTTTTGGCTTCTTTCACTGGGATGTTTTCTTATTCTGGCTTCAATTTTAAATTATTTTTTAATGTTTTTTGTTTTTTTGTTTTTTTTTTGGTCTACATTTCATAGCTACTAGTCGTTCAAGAACAATGTTCTTTTTTATATTTATGAGGTTTCACATCTGGAAGTTTCAAACCAATTTCAAATTTAAACTTTATAGAAATAGTATAAAAATGCACGCCACGTAAAAGCTTGGTTCCTAAGAGGTTAAGCGGATCTGAGAGTAAGAATAAATCAGTAAAACACCTTGTTTCAGTGTTGAATATGTAAAAAAATCCATAGAGTTTAGATTTTTCATCCGTGTTTCTCCTGCTAGTGGCTCTGTGTTGCATCAGCGCCATAAAATAAAGGAGAACATTTCACCCTCGTGCTGCTCACTGCAGGTAAGTAAAACACACACACACACACACACACACACACACACACACCACTACTATTTGGCTGATTGAGCAGCTTCAGCAGCCCAGGTTGAGGGCAGCCTGAGCCAATAGGATCCCTCTGTAAAGAGGATTCTAATCGTAGCGTCTTGCGCCTGAGCATGTCTTCCTGGGCCAAATGAGATTAGAGGGAGTGGGACATGGCAAAACGACATGCACGGGGTTCTGGAGGTGAAAGGTAAAGGCACTTATCAGGAGGGTTCCCCCTCGGGGTCCGCGATGGCTGACTCAATCAAAACCCTGCATGCACTCCTCACTGGATTAGACTAATCAGGAAGGAGCCAGGGATGTATGGACCACTTATCAAAAAGTAAAGAGAAGAACGTCGGGCTCTCTTTCTATTCAAAAGACCCTAAAGAAATGTTTGTTAATTTGATTTATTACAGGATGCTTGTCGATGTGGCAATCTTCCATGGAATCATTAGGAAGAGGTTTCTTGTCCTGACTGAAGGCGCGCTCTGTTTACACTCAGATACAGGAGCCTTTGATGTTCCTGTTCCCTCTTCACTCATTGTCTTTGTTATTTCTTTATTTACTTGTTTTTTCCCCCAATTTATTTCCACCATTTTTATTCTTCATGCCACAACACATCAGTCTGATGGAAGGTATGGTGGAAACAAGAAAGACCCCTGAAAGGTAAATGAATATTTATTACCAGGATGAGCCTGACAGGCTGTTAAGGCAATAGTGAAAAGATAACAGCAATTTTCACACTTATGATTACCTTCAAATTAATCTTTATTTCTTCAAGGGACATTGGATAGCTGGCTAATCTATCTTTCATTTCTCGATTAAAGAAAGTTATTTAATCGAAGTTTCAGCCACTTGTTCGACAAAATAATCCAAAAACAATTGATGCAAAAGTAAATATTAAGCAGAAAATGACTAGCATTTACTAGACAATTGACACACCTTTCAAATGAAATAGTCTACACACTTATACTGCATGTTTTGGGCAGCTGATGCCTTCTGTCTGAGGGCACTTATACGTTTTTGGGTCAGGCACATCATTTATAATGGAAAACTCCAAATGGATCGTGAAAGCTGAAGTTGAAGCCAAACAAGTGCCCTCTAGTGGACAGCTGCAGTACAAAACCCTCTCATCGTCCATCTAAATGGATAGAAACATTTCCAGACAAAAATAGTAGAAAATCCCAATCAACTGTTTCTATCCCAGAAGCAGACCTGAGTGAATTTAGAGCACTGATGACAAGTCTCGATTATATACTTGAATTTATAATTTCACACCAACAACAGTGTTGGACAACATTTACCTCTTTGATCTCTCATCAGTACTTTTCAATCACTGATGCGGACTTGATCAGGATTGGTAAAAACCTGCAGGTGATGTTAAAAGAACAACGTTTACAAACAGTTTTGAGATTTTTACCTCCTACCCTGGATCATAAAAATACAACATGAAAAATGGAACGCTCTGGCTTCCATTTCATCTCCTGAGGAAGGCAAAGCCTCTTCATCAATGTTCAGACGTAGCGTTGGTCATTACAACTACTGTGGTGGCCATTTCAGTAAAATAGCATAAATCTGTTAGTTATAATTTTATTTTAGAATTTCTTATCATTCCTTTTATAATAAGTGAAGTTTGCAATTTAAATGTGTTAATTTTTAATTTTTTGGTGAATTGATGTAGTTGTGAACTTTTTGGACACGCCTTAGTCATTAAGCTGATTAGTAGCACATGGGGAGGCGTGTGGAAAATGTTTGTTTGCCAACTGTCAGGGGAGATGGAAGGATTCGGTTCAATGATTTTTTGACCATTTTTAGACCTGATAATTTAATTTAAGGTTAATTTTCGTTGGTTGAAAAGTAGAACATTTTGAAAGAATTTTGAACTTTTTTTTTTTTTGGAAGAATAAACCATTTATAAAATTTGCAAGAAACCAAGTCTAAAAGTGCGTGCTTAAAGGAAATCACCCGTTCTCACCAACGGCCTTTAGTTGGAAATCGTTTTTTGGAAGCTTAAAGGCCGTGACAACTACATCACACAACTCATGGATCTTATAATAAATAAATAATAAATCTAATAAAAACATTAGAATAAATTCTACCTGAATCTATGGTGATAAAGTCCAGTGCAATGTTCAGTTTGCTAGAATAAAATTTTTCTTTTCACCAGGAAACATGAATGTTTTATATGTTTGCAGAGCTAATGCACAAATGACCAGCAGCAAATCTCTTCACAATATTTATTTGAAACACATTTTATTGTTATTTTTTCTTATTCATCTATTGGTCCTAGCTTTCTTTATATAATTCAGAAAACGTCATTGGAGGTTTTTATCTGATTTTTGGGGGCGGGGTCTGGATGAGCATGAGACTGAGCTGGGACTCCACCCGGTTTATGTCACAAAACTCTGCGACCAACAGCTCTCATATTCTTTGTACTAAAGGGGGATCCAGCGTGCATGTGCCAGTTATAGTGCAGGTCTATGGTGAAGCCTACTGTGCTCAAAGGTAATGAGACATGCGTCACTAGACAATTCCATCATGGGTAAGGGTTAGGTAAGTGTGAGAGAAAATTTTAAATTACACTTAAATGCAGATTAAACACAGTACTAGTCTGGATCATTTAGTTTAATTTCCATGTTTTTCTTTATATATTGTGATTCCTATCTTCTTTTTCTTCCTTCGAGACTGGTAGGGCGGCACCCTAGTGCCCTCTATGTGTGGCCTGCCACTGCTCAGATGCCTCTACAGTGTTCAAGTGTATCAGAGACGGACAAGAGACCAAGAACAAACAACTGGTGGATCACTGGTGAAAACAACCACCTCATCTTAAATGTGAACTACAAAACAGAGATGCTTGTTGATTTGGGGAGAATCAGGATTGTATCAAGCCCTTTTCCCATCATGAGAGAAGAACCGGGGATGGTGCAATAAATATGCTTTGGTGTTCAACTGGGCAGCAGGTTGGACTGTGAACACAGAGATGAAGCTGTAATCTACAATATTAGGTTCAGTTCAATTCTCAAAACGCTAAATAAAAATCAACAAATCCAGTTTATGTCAGGTTTACATTCCAGCTGACTCTTGGTAGTCATCTTAAATCTCTTGTAATAAAATGAGAGTCACCAGATTATAAAATGGTCATAAATCTAAAAGTTCCAATGAAAAACAGCTGATTGGATTAAACATTCTCTTCACTTCAATCCACTAATCTTACCAATGCAGTACAAGGGACAACAGTCAAAATAAAAACTCCTTGTTAGCAAGAAAAAAAAACCCTCCAGTAAAAGCAGAACCAGAATGGAGAGCCCGCTGCTGACAGGTTGGTGAAGAGCAGACTGAGGCCCTGTCCACACGTAGCCGGGGATCTGCCAAAACGTAGATATTTTTCTACGTTTTGGCCTGTCATCCACACGAAAACGGAGTTTTTTCACACGAAAACGGATCTTTTTAAAAACTCCGGCCAAAGTGAAGATCTGCGTTTCCTCCGTTTTGGGTGTCTGCGTGTGGACAGACAAAACCGGAGTTTTAAGGTCCGCAACGTCACTTTCCGCGGCAAAAAAATGCTGACATCACGTGTGCGACCTGTGTTTACACTAGCCGACAGCATGGATGCCCTCAGAGCTGCGCTCGCTTTATCAACTGTCCAAGGGCTTTTTGCTTGTTTGTTTTTGCAAGCGGAATTACTGCTCCTTGCGGAAGACCACAGACGAAGGACGAGGTTAAGAACGGGGGAAGTACTGCCGCCTACAGGTCTGGCATGTCCTTAACAACGCATTTATCCGGGTACGTGTGGACAGAGTTATTTTTTAAACGCGGTGGTGTGGATGCACGTTTTTGGAGGGGCGGATATTCGTTTTTAAAAACCCCGGCTACGTGTGGACTAGGCCTGAATCTCTTCAGGAGCAAAGATCCTTCAGTGTTTGCAGCAGTGGTAGCAGAGTCCCTAGATATGTTTGGACAACGGAGGATGCTTCAGGAAATGAAGAACATGATGGACCCTGGGCATCCTCTTCACAAATCAGTAGGTCAACAGCAGAGTGCCTTCAGTCAGATGTTTCTCCAGATCTGCTGGAACACAGGCTGCTGCAAAAGCTCCTCCCTGGCCACAGCTAGAACCGGACACAATGAAGGTTTAAAGAAACTGAAATAATGAGTTAGTAAATCATCTATTTCCATTTCAGAATAATTATATATATATGTATATATATTTTATTTTTTTGAGCTGAATTAAATTAAACTGAATTCTCAACTACCACCTGTAATAAATGTGAATAAAGTGAGGCAGCTGCCGACAGTCCGACAAACACAAACTGCACATTGACTTAGAGATCTGTGTTTTAGCTCAGACTGGAAAGGAGACAATCCACAGCTGATGAGGGTGAACTAAAACGATTTTGGTTCCCAAAGGCCACTCATGTCTTGGTCAGGTCTTGTTTGTAAATGAGACGCGGTTCTCAAACAGTTCACCTGAATAAATAACAGTTAAATGAAAATGAAAAATGAAACAAAAAACGTATGCCTTTTGGCATGTCAGCACTTCCTTAAAAACGAAGCTTAATCGTTGTGGATGTGCTGTTGGCAAGCACTGTCTCAAAGTCTTGGCCTGCACCGCGTTGACCACAGAGGGACTTGGCAGACTCTCAAAGACTTGTACAGATGACAACATTTGTGTCACAAAGGCCTTGGAGTTAAACAGACAATCAGCCATAAATTGGGCCCAAATCCAGAACCTCACTGGGCTGCAAATGTTGGTAAAAAAGAAGAAGAAGAAAATAGCTTTTCAAAGGGAGTTTACAAAATGCCCCAAAACTTTCACAAAGGGTTTTAGTTCCTCTGTGAGTTGCTGGGTCTGACTCCTGTGTTGCTGGAATTTTAACCCTTTGATGCATGAATTATGAAATCTTCAACCATGATTTTTTAAAACAATTTTTTTATTCATCTTTAGGTGTGAATGAAACAAATTTCAACAAATATTTTTTGTAACATTTGTTAATTTACAAATAATTTATTACATGTCCACCTCAGTGGACAGCGTGCATTCTGAACATGAAATATGTCGGCTTGACTCACTGAAGTCCAAATGGAGGGGCTCAAATGCAATAAAGTCTTCAACAGCTGTGCTTAATAGCAAAAATAAATAAATAACAATTTTGAGTACCTGTCCACTGTAGTGACCGTTATGCATCAAAGGGTTAATAATGTTTAAACAATTAACAAGATAAATGTTAGACAAACGGCTGAGTTGTTGCCTGCATCTCGAACGTGCCTGCAAGTCTTTTCAGTTGCTTCTCAATTTAAATGAATCAGAAGCGCAGCAAATATGAAGGGACTTTGGAATGTGCTGGGAACCAAATTGTGAAGAAAATGAGAATGATAATCTTTGTGACTCAACTGTAACAAAAACTTTTGCATGCAAGTTGCACAATTTTTGCAATTTTTTTGCTGTTACATCACATGTTCAAGTCTTTTACAAAAATACCTTCAAAAAGTCTTAGGCCTAGTCCACACGTAGCCGGGGTTTTTTTTTTAAACTAATATCCGCCCCTCCAAAAACTTGAATCCACACCACCTCGTTTAAAAAAAACTCTGTCCACACGTACCCGGATAAATACGTTGTTAAGGACATGCCAGACCTGTAGGGGGCAGTACTTCCCCCGTTCTTAACCTCGTCTTTCGTCTGTGGTCTTCCACAAGGAGCAGTAATTCCGCTTGCAAAAACAAACAAGCAAAAAGCGCTTGGACAATTGATAAAGCGAGCGCAGCTCTGAGGGCATCCATGCTGTCGGCTAGTGTAAACACAGGTCGCACACGTGATGTCAGCATTTCTTTGCCGCGGAAAGTGACGTTGCGGACCTTAAAACTCCAGTTTTGTCCGTCCACACGCAGACACCCAAAACGGAGAAAACACAGATCTTCACTTTGGCCGGAGTTTTTAAAAAGATCCGTTTTCGTGTGAAAAAACTCCGTTTTCGTGTGGATGACAGGCCAAAACGTAGAAAAATATCTACGTTTTGGCAGATCCCCAGCTACGTATGGACAGGGCCTTATTCTGATTCAGTGTGATTCCAATTAAAAACTTGTACACTTTCTTGTGTTTTTGTGTCTCCAGTTAGTCTCTATGACATGGCTCAGTAAAACAAAGGCATTTAGGTTGAGGATTGCCATATGCAACATGCTCCTCCACAGCTCCTGCATCTCCCCTCTCTGCTTACTCACCTCCCGTCCGGCTGGGCCGCCTCACTCATCCACCCCGCTTGTCCCGCAGCTCGCTGAGCAAAAAACTCGGAACTATCGCCCACGGCATCATTCACGGGTTTTTTCAGTGCTCCTTTAGTTCCCGTTTGTTAATAAAAGACTTTATTTTTCTTACCTCCTGATTCCCGTGATGATTCTGCTTGTCTTGGGTTAGACGCCTTCCACAAGTCATGACATTATTGTCATCGTACAAAAACAGGACATGCTGTAGGCACAACAAAATTGTAATGTATCTCCTTCAAATAAAGCAGAGCATCGGGGCTTTTCAGAATAAGGTGAAAGTCCATCCATCCATTTTCTGAACCCACTTGTCCATGTAGGGTCGCAGGGGGGCTGGTGCCTAGCTCCAGCGGTCAAAGGGCAATCAAGCGGGGTACACCCTGGACAGAGAGCCAGTCCATCGCAGGGCAACACAGAGACACACAGGACAAACAACCATGCACACACACACACACACCCAAGGACAATTTAGACAGACCAATTAACCTAACAGTCATGTTTTTGGACTGTGGGAGGAAGCCGGAGTACCCGGAGAGAACCCACGCATGCACAGGGAGAACATGCAAGAAACATGCAGAAAGACCCCAAGCCGGGAAGTGAACCTAGGACCTTCATGCTGCAAGGAAACAGCTCTAACCACTGCGCCACTGCGCAGCCAGGAGCTAAATCAGTGCAACAAAAATCCAAATGAAAGCCATGAACCAGTAAACATAACCAGTGCAGACACAGAGATTCAAATGCAGTCTGAAAGCTTGTTAGCTGTGACAGCTGTTCTGCTAACGCTAAACCTCCACACACAGGAATCCTCCAACAGCAGGATAAATGAAGCATCAGAGCAATCCCGTTAATGTTCATTCTACCTCATGCAGTTTAATTGATGGATTGAGTCCACGGGAAAATTGTCAGAAGTGGTCACACCGGCCAGCTCCTCCAAGTCCTGACTCGACCTGATCAAAAAGGAGTGGAGAGCTCATCCTAGGTTTTCTTTTTCTTTTTTTAGGGCGGAGCTGTGCCTCAAACAGACTAGTTTAAAGTGACAATGTGTATTTTTTTTTACCTGTAATCTGTAGAAATATCCATCGAAATGTTGAAAATGAATAAAATGGTGTCCAGTTGTTGAAACATATTGGTGGCTTCGTACCATATAACCATAAAAATTGGGTCTAAAGTACATAGGGCGTGAGTCTAGCATCTTTGGGGGACACCATATTAGACTCCATGTTCCTTCTGGCTTGCTTGGGGTCCTGCGACTGTGGATGACGTCACACTAGATGATTGGCTGGATGTACGACTTTAGGACGTTACCACATTCAAAAACATTCAGGTAGTAAGAAACATAAATTTAAAAACAAAACTGCTAAAGTCTTTCCAAAACATGTGAAAAAACAGAATAGGAAAAAAAGATGCAATATTTTTTGGCTGAGCGGTATTGCTGTAGTATGATGACATCATCGGCAGGCGAAAGACCTCGAGCAGATCCGGAAAGTACACTGCCAGAAAACTACAATCGGCATTGCATTTACTCAATGGAATTAACTGAAGGACCATCAAAGTACGAGGAGTCACGTCAAGGTTGCATGCTTTCTGCTCCACAGGTCACGGTAATATGATGTAAAACTACCCTGAAATGTATCGACTGCCCCTTAGCACCAGTCATCGACCCAATAACCCTTTAAGTTGATCAATGAAAACGAGGTTTCTACTCAAAACATAATATTCTGATCTGAAGGGCAGCTTCCCCTCATGACTGGTTGAGATCATCTGTACTTGCCTTATGGTCAGAGCCAAGCATCTTGCTGGACGACACCTCGAAAAATATTTCTCGTCAGTCTTTTGAAGTGAAATTAAATGCACCTTTGAAATTCAAAAGCAGGTCAAACTAAGCTTTACAGTGTTGACTCCACAAAGTAAATGTTTACTATAACACTGTGTTTTACTTAATCAAATGTAATCATTAAATGTGAAGTGTATATTTAGCTTTAATAAACAGATTTTTGGAACAGTGAGAGGTAGAAGGTGTTGGTGACTTCTGAAGAGGCTACTGTGGCTGCAGCAGCACACTATAGTAGGGTGGTATACAAGCCTCTTTTGTCTCTCTGGAAAATGTCAAGGTGTAATTGATATTTCTCTCTGGGCCCTTTATCTGTGTGCCATGTTTCAGCTTCTCTGATCTGGGCTCATGCTGACCTTTACCAGTGCACTCTTTTTCTCCAGCCTTTTTTGGGCCCTGCACTGAGAACAGCTCAATAGGATTTCAATAGGGTGTCTTTCATTTGAGACAATCTTCTGTTCCTCTTCAGTCTGCATCCTCTGACGGCATCTGTTCAAGACGAAACCCAACTTTTCACCATGTTATTTGATCTGAGATTAACCACGCTTTGTCCTCCAAGCCTAAAAATCCACACTCCAAAGAGCGGTGGATTTTTAATAGCTCAGACGTATAGTTTTAATAGCTCGGCAATGTAAGGCAGGGCAGTTGCTGCATGAGCATGAAAGATAAGGACCAGAACCCAACTGCTACATTCAAGATGACCACCTGAGATCCTGCAATATTGGTAACTCATTGACTGCCTGTGTAAACCTTAGACTCCTGTTCAGTTAGTGACCTTCTGAATCCTTCATTTGTTCCTGATACCTGGTCTGGCATGTCCTTAACAACGTATTTATCCGGGTACGTGTGGACAGAGTTTTTTTTTTTAAACGAGGTGGTGTGGATGCAAGTTTTTGGAGGGGCAGATATTTGTTTAAAAAAAAAACCCGGCTACGCGTGGACTAGACCTTAGTTCATTGAATGCGCCTGCCTTCCCTCCAGAATCTCACTCCTCACACCTGTTACCTGTTCCCCTGATTACCTCCCTCTGTGTTTAAAAACCCTGTCTCTGTCCCTGTCCCTCAGTGTTTGTCGGTCCATTGTTGTTGTCAGCGTGTTTTGTTTCCCCTGTGTAAACCTTAGACGCCTGTTCAGTTAGTGACCTTCTGAATCCTTCATTTGTTCCTGATACCTGGCTTGGCTTCCTGTCTGTGATTTTTGGATTATTTCCCTAAATAAAGGATTCTACCTTTTTTCATTTACTCCTGCCTCATGTCGTCTGGTGCTCTGCATCTCGGGTCCTACTCCTCCCGCTCCGAACCTGACAGTTCACCTTTCATATTTCCCACCTTTGGACCATTAGTTACTGATCATAGTTTGTTATTAGGCGAAACAAATCCAATCAAGGACATCCCTTTAGGGATGGGAAACCCTTAAAAGCAGAGTAAAAGGAGAAAAAAGGGGTGTAATAGCCTGATTGGTTTGTGCCCACTGGACACTTGGTGCCCTCCACACAGCTGTGCTTGAGCTGAGCGTCGGCGGTGCCCAAGTGCATTTCCTGAATCAGGAATTATTTTTCTCCAGCAGGATGTGTAGAG